>JAMKCH010010418.1:0-189668 GCA_023653785.1 Ophioderma brevispina | reverse complement strand
TTACTAGATGTGAAATAATGTATTTTAGGTCAACAATTATTTACTAGCTACATTACTGTACATTGTATGATTACCATAAAGTTTTTACCTGTGGCCATTATAATAATTCCTCTCACGGTGAATGGACAGACCTAAACTGTTAATAAGGTCTTACTTACTTTGAAATCCACTATAGGAAGAACGGAAACACATCTCCTTATGTACTTTAATTTCAGTATTAGATAATTAATCAAAGTAATAGTCACTTTTGAAAACTCTTACATCTTGTACATCTTTCTCCAGACCAAGAAACACAAATTTCCTCAGAAGCCCAAATTTAAGCAAAAAACAAAACTTACCATCAAGAAATTCATAGGTTGCATGAAAGCCTCTTCGACTTATCGATGAATCACTTTTGAACACCATATACATGCGATTACTTGTGCTCTCGAAAAACCCGGGAATGGAACTACCGCAGAACGTGCCTAGCAAGGCTTCCTCGTCTTCATCGCCAGCATCGTAGATGCGGAGTAAATCCCAGTCATACAGGCAATTATTGAAATCATCTTCCAGTCTGAAATCTTGGATTTCGATTCTTACTATCATGTTTTCAGGAGCAATGAACAGGCTTCGACATATTACACCACTCGGGTAGTTATCTGGGTAAAGTGGACTCGACACTTCGCCTGGGGCTTTGGAGAAGACGTTATCACATCCGACCTCATCAGCTGTAATATTAATGTTTAATAGTAATGAAGGAGTTAATATTGGCATCTACATGTTTCTCCTAACTGGCGTTGAATATTAATGGCTGACTATGTTTCCCTGATTGACAATAGAAAAGACAAGTCCAACCACCAGGAGCTTATAATATGGCAGTGGATTTCAGTATGCTCTCAGAATGACATGTCATTATTTTACAACCACTTGTTTTGCGTACAAATTCGTTAATAGCAAATGATAATTGGCCTTAATTGTTACACTCCTTTTATCTTAAAGATAGTAATTAAAAGTTCGAGCTGCCTATGATTGTTTTGGTGAGGCGGGGGGGACACTTGTTGCTACACTCTACCTTATTTTGGTCCACACTATGTATGCCACAATCACCTGAAAGACCACTTTTTTACCGAGCTCCCCAGGGTTTGAGGGCGGCCAAGAAATCCCATTCAGAGTGCCATGGTTTAACAAGCTAAAAGTTAAATCTTGAAGAAAAATTCTGATTTTTTTATTATGTCTGTGAAGGAATCTTTTCTTTATTCCAAAACGTTGGCGTTGAAGAATCAACTCCACTGGAAGGGGTATTTCTGACTTTTGTGGTATATAACGAAACGAGGAGATGGTACTATGTAGGTCATGGGACACCCATGACCGCCCACATCAAAGCACCACCCAAATTGAGTTTGACGGTTTGCACTCCGTATGCCACTGCCTTGTAATTTCTTTTGACCTTTTTGGTGAATGACTATAATGAAGGATGGCTGGCCGCCACGACTGAGCTACACCGAATACACGATCACTTACTTAAAGTGTTCCTTAGAATATGCCCATCGCTTCCTTTACAAAAAGATTATCAAGATGAAAATGTACACTAAAACCCCTAATTTAAGGAGAACCAGTGGCGTAGGATTTTAGAGACGTGAATGTATCAACACCTGTAAATGCACCGACAAAGGTTTTTCTTGCCTCATTTTTTTTGGTGGGAGGGGGAAATCTAAAGAGCGGGGAGAAGTACTAACCATCAACTTGGTACAAACATCAACAATGTATTGATCTACACCGTGTGTAATAAAAACGCAGGATACAAGGCGATTTCTTTACGAGAAAAATTATGCAATTGATGTGTCTAAATTGATAAGGACTTGATTGTCCACGATATCATCTTTGACAAAAGATTTGTGGTTGGTGAATTTTTGCTTTTGGGTCAAAATTTATGACAAGTTTTTTGAAGCCCTTCTGGATCGGGTTGGTCTGTTTTAACACAACGATCATATATGTACAATGTAAGTATGCACTGAGGACAATTATTAATCTACAACAAAACTTTGTTTGATACAACAAATGGTAAGTATCGATTAATTTTATACCCAAACTACCACTATTTCAAAGCATCATGTAGGTCACTGGTGCATTTATTAAGGACTCAAGGATTATGTAGACCTAATCCTGCCACACACTTCCTTCTGTGTTGTTCACAATTCTCTCACCTGTACCGAATTCAAACCTTCATTAGGCATCTGATTTCACAAATTAGCTTGGAACATGCTTATTAATAGCTTAAAATTAAACTTCAGCTCCAAAAACAACAGCTTTTCACAAAGAAATACTGACGGACCGTAATGTAATAAGGAAGAAAACATCCACCTATATTTTATCCTGCCCTCATGTAAATAATGAGAAGGAAAATTCACTGATGTTTTACCCTATCCTTACTTTACTTATTTGTCATCGAATGGCTCTCTAACTGCCTATTCTGAAGCAAGCATTGTCATTGACATATCCCTGTTTCGAAGGTCCATGGCACTAGCACGCCTAGTTCCTGTAGGAGTGCCCTTACGGACCTGTAATATTATCTTCTTAATTCAAATTATAAATTTGCTTTAATCAGAGATCGCCCCAACAATGATGGATCTGCGGTTATTTCAGACATACTTTAGGTAACTCAGTAAGACAAATTAATGGAACAATACAGATCCGTTACTACTTGTTAAACCTCACCTGATAGGAATTCATACAAGGCTTCAAATCCTTTGAAAGTAACATCATCGTCGCTGGCAAACACGACGTACATACTGGAATTGGATGATATCAGTACATCAGGCATCTCCTGACCACAATACGAACCGATCATCTGCTCCGGATCGGCATTAACTGAATTATAAATGGTAAGGCTATCCCACAAACAATTGCCTTCGAAGTTCGGACCTTCCAGAGCGAAATCCAAGAAGGTAAGTCTGACCACATACTCAGCAGGTGCCATGATTAGAGTCGTACAGGTGATTCGATTGGGATAGTTTTCGGGGTAGTTGGGTGAACTGAATGTATTTGGAGCCACCGTAAAGATATTATCACATGACGATAATGCTGTTTATAGATGAGAGAAAACACACATAAGAAGCAGACAAACAAAAAACGTCAATCAGTAGTCGATTAATTAATTGAGAATGCTGTTAGATGTGTAAGTAATCTTAATTTAATGATTTATTACGATTCTGTTATTTTTTTCTACCAATGTGATCAAAAGTAACATATTAGTTTATTGAATACTCGGTTATCTTTATAAATTTTTTTCTGACATTAATGCAATAGTTACCTGGGTAAGTGTAGAAAATAGCATTGAATCCACGGAAACTGAAGGCATTGTCTGATTCAAAATATACATACAGACTGTCTCCACTTGATGTAAACACGGTCTGAGGAGGATCAGTCCCACACACAACGTCAATTAACTTGTCATCTTCCCTTTGATATGAATCATATATTTTAATCGTGTCAAAATCAGCGGCGCAACCTGGAGAGCCGTCCCGTTCAAGTTCCACATCAAGCAATACTAACAAAACTCTGTAGTCTGGGCTTGCGGTGATACGAGTAGGGCACTGACTATCTTCAGGGTACAGGTCGGGATAGTTTGGAGAAGTAAATGCTCCTTGGGGTTTGTAGAAGTTGTTGTGACACTCCTCGACTGTTGGAAAATGCAATATTATTACTCAAAATGCGGCTGAGCGTTTAAGTAACGGCCATTTAACAGTTCAATATTTAAAAAAGAGGCGGAAGAAAAAAGAAACTCGTTTTCTTTTTAACGATAATTGTATGGAACTTGAAAGTTTCTAGTTGGCATATTTCGGGTAATATTTCTGGGTGCTCGCTTCTGTCGTAAGTCATCCCCAAAAAAGGGCTCATAGGTTTGAATTAGCTTAATTACAAAGGTAAAAGTACATCTATTATCTTTCTCTCTCCTCCCCTCTCCATTTCTTTCTTATCTTTCAAACCCCCGGGGGGTCCCCCCCATTTTGGAGGTGACGCGCATATAAGGTTGTTAAGACCCCATTTTCAGCATCACTGGTCATCCAAAGAACCCATATATTTTGAAAACGTCGCCCAACACCTCAATATTCTTATAAAGTTTACCAAACTTGTCACCAAAATACCCCTATTTGGGGGAAAATTTTACTGACTACCCCTATTTTGGGTGAAAGTTCTTGCACAAGTTTCTTAACAGCACCCCATTTTGAGAAAATGTTTGTCGTTCTTTTTGTTTTTTTGGGGGCATTTTGGATGTCTCTCATCCCAAAACCCCTATTTTTTAGTCCTCTGTTCACCGGACTGCCCCTGGGTTTCGAAGAGCCAGCCTTATACACCCGGATCCATTTCATATGTGATTGCTCCCCGGGCGTTCACCATCAGTAAAAGATGGCATTGCAAAGTTATTACAATGATAATAATAAATAAGTAATACATAAATAATAAGCAAAATAAATAAATTAACGCATACATAAATAAAATAAATACATAAAAGATAGATATAAATATCAAGATACTTTTTCTTACCTGGAATAAACTGATAGTTAACTGAGAAACCTTTGTAGTTTAAGGAAGCATCCGATTTAAACAGTGCGGTTATACTTCGCCCACTAGATTGAAAGTGATTAGGGATAGTTGTTCCACAATACGTCCCGATACGAATGCTTTCTTCTACTTGCGTTCCGTCATACAATGTCAGTGTGTCGTAATCATTGTCACAGGCTACATTGCTATCACTTTCTAGTTGGAAATCAGCGAAATTAATTAAAACAGTGTATCCTTCGGGAGCCGTTATCACTGTTGTGCAGTAAGCCTCAGGTGGATAGGGTTCTGGATAATTCGGAGAGGTAAATGTTCCATTCGAATCAGCTGTTCCCTCTATGAATCCGCCACAGTAAGTAACTAGAAGAATAAAGTAGTTGCTGTCACTGTAATATGATTTACTTATAGTCACACCACGCATCAACCTACTATTATGCTTTACAAAAATATTTCGGCGGACGGACGCTTTTATCTTTTTTGAACCAGATGAAGTATAAAAAGCATGATGCATATTTTAGATGAAGGAATAGGGTAAATGATGATACAGTGAGAATTTACACAAAAAAATAAATATAATTAAGCAAGTTGTAATGATGCTGAAAACAAACAGATACATCTTGATTGAAAAATGTAGAATTGGGTTCAAGTATGCATATCGCTACCGTATCATCATGATTATTGCTCTGTTACACATTTCCCCAATTGAAAATGCAATTTTAAGCCCCATCACTGTGGAAGCGTGTAAGACGTACGACATTTTTTATATACACCTGCTTCTTTTATTTAGAAAAAAGGCCCGCCTGAAATGAAGAAATACTCACCTTCGGCAAACTTTGAGATGAAACCATACTGATTCACGTTACTTGTTTCAAACTGGACAACTAACGTATTGTATGGATATACTGGCACGTATAGGGCAGTTGACGGTAGTTCATTTAAGCAAAGGGCATTCACTACAGGCCCACTGGCAGAGTCCAATCTTAATGTGAGCTTGTTTTCACAAAGACGAGGGTCTTCATTTTTACTGCTAACAACAGGAAAAATAAATATGTATCCTCTGCCTTCATCTTCTAGTTCGGTGGTCAATCGCCATTCAAAATCACTGCCCGTGTTTATACTTGGGATCCATCTGGGCGATGCTAATTTTCCGACCGCTGATTCAATAAGTTGTGGATTATCAACACTGTATGGAACTATGAGAAATTGAAAATAGATTGTTAAAGAAAACCTATCGAATGATTATTAAAGAACAAGACTTTGCATTTCCCTATTATGTGACAATACATCACAGGGCCATTACTGACTTCTCCAATGTCAGGTTATTTTCTTCTAACCATAGACTGTCAATTATATTATGAAATGATGTTTTGCTTAAGTTAGTGATAGAAAGAATGTCAGAACTCGTGCAATATGCAAATCAATAAGGTAGTTAATATGCATCTAGTTTGGTAGAAATCAGAGTTAACTAGTAATAAGCGACGGACTGTCTTTAACGGAATTATGTGCAAAATTATGTACATTATTCGGTAACATGATTCATATTATAAGAGTTATCTAATTCTTTCAACCGAAACAGTTTGAAAGTCCCCACAAGATACATTAGTTTCCACACACGCGCACACACACACACACACACACCCACACACACACACACACGCACACACACACAAATACACACACACATACACACGCGCGCGTTGTAAAAAATTAGTATAAACATTCTGTGACGAATATTTAAAGGTATATAATTTTTGCGAATGTATTATAGTTAGCATTAAATAATTAGTAGTCTAGTATAATATTATAGAGTAAACTGTGACCTACGTGGAAATTTCTCGATCTGCAGATGTGAGTTGGCAAAGTTAAACGGTACTTTCACTGTTTCAAATTCTTCACCAGCAAATGAACAAGTATACGTCGGGGAATACGTAACTGGTGTCGAAGGCAAGGCATGTATAATCGGTCTTTTCCAGACAAAGCTGGCCACATTCAACGTTATCCGATACCTCCTGAGTCTCTATCACATATGATTCGTTTAACTTAGTGTTGAATAGAAACGGATCGAAGAATTCTAAGTAGCCAACTGTATGGGTGAAACAAAATGTTATATGACAAGGTAAATATTTAAAGATTATAGACAAAAATGACAAAAAGGCAACTTATTAAATCCAAGCTTGTTTCGAAACACTTCTATCTCGATTTCTTCAGGTAAGTATTTCTTTGAAAAAATATCGTCGCTGGGCGGGAAAAACCTCATATGTAACTCCAGAGGTCAAATGCAAAACCTCATATGTAAAAAGTGGGCCCCAGTGCTAAAACCTCATTATGTGCATTTTGGTCACATCGGGTTCTAGCTTGAATTTCATGCCAAATATGATAGTAAATCATATTGCAATTTATTTCAGAATCTGGAGTAAATCCGCCCCTGCGCCCCTTGGTAAACGATGGGAGGGGTAGAGTCCATGGTACCCTATAAGAAAACACTTTTCTTCTGTGTAATTGTTGCAGCAACTTGATAACATACAATAACAGGATCGTAACACACTAATAATAATAATAATAATTAATGATAATATTAATAATAACGATATTAATAATAATAATAATAATAAAGACGGCCTGACAATTCCAATGTTAAAGGGAAAATTCAAGTATTGATACTTTGTGGGCTAAAATCAATGCAAAAGTCAAGGTTTTATGTGTTAAGAATAGTGTGTTATGTGTTAAGACTTTTGTGGGATCACATGACCTTATTTTTTTTTTTTTTTTTTTTTAAAAAGTGGGCCCCAGTGCTAAAACCTCATTATGTGCATTTTGGTCACATCGGGTTCTAGCTTGAATTTCATGCCAAATATGATAGTAAATCATATTGCAATTTATTTCAGAATCTGGAGTAAATAATTACCTAAATATATTTAGAATGGAAAACCTTTCTAGTGCATGGCATTACAGCAAATTATTCAGTTTTTGGTGTCTCTCGAAAATGTTTAATATGAGCTTTTGTCATGTAACCGTTTTTACTACATGTGAGGTTTTGCTTTTAAAGGTCAAATACACATATGAGGTTTTTCCCACCCAGCGACGATATGTTCATCTTTTCTGAATTATTAATTAAAAATTAAGTCAATAAATATGCCCGCACCTTGGTAAACGATGGGAGGGGTAGAGTCCATGGTACCCTATAAGAAAACACTTTTCTTCTGTGTAATTGTTGCAGCAACTTGATAACATACAATAACGGGATCGTAACACACTAATAATAATAATTAATGGTAATATTAATTATAACGATATTAATAATAATAATAATAATAATAATAAAGACGGCCTGACAATTCCAATGTTAAAGGGAAAATTCAAGTATTGATACTTTGTGGGCTAAAATCAATGCAAAAGTCAAGGTTTTATGTGTTAAGAATAGTGTGTTATGTGTTAAGACTTTTGTGGGATCACATGACCTTATTTTTTTTTTTTTTTTTTTTTAAAAAGTGGGCCCCAGTGCTAAAACCTCATTATGTGCATTTTGGTCACATCGGGTTCTAGCTTGAATTTCATGCCAAATATGATAGTAAATCATATTGCAATTTATTTCAGAATCTGGAGTAAATAATTACCTAAATATATTTAGAATGGAAAACCTTTCTAGTGCATGGCATTACAGCAAATTATTCAGTTTTTGGTGTCTCTCGAAAATGTTTAATATGAGCTTTTGTCATGTAACCGTTTTTACTACATGTGAGGTTTTGCTTTTAAAGGTCAAATACACATATGAGGTTTTTCCCACCCAGCGACGATATGTTCATCTTTTCTGAATTATTAATTAAAAATTAAGTCAATAAATATGCCCGCACCTTGGTAAACGATGGGAGGGGTAGAGTCCATGGTACCCTATAAGAAAACACTTTTCTTCTGTGTAATTGTTGCAGCAACTTGATAACATACAATAACGGGATCGTAACACACTAATAATAATAATTAATGGTAATATTAATTATAACGATATTAATAATAATAATAATAATAATAATAAAGACGGCCTGACAATTCCAAAGTTAAAGGGAAAATTCAAGTATTGATACTTTGTGGGCTAAAATCAATGCAAAAGTCAAGGTTTTATGTGTTAAGAATAGTGTGTTATGTGTTAAGACTTTTGTGGGATCACATGACCTTATTCAGGTGAAATTTCACAAAACTTGCGCATTGTGGGATTGACTCAATACCCCCTCTGCGTTAAATGTACCAACTTATAATAGATTCCAGTTGATGGTGGAATAGTCTCTACTTTTTTGTAGGTGGAGGTATGAATTGAGGGGATTATAGTCTGATTTTTTATTCCTGTCATTAAATGCATATTGTCGATGGTACGAACTCATTTGGAGGAGATGTGTTGAGATCAAAACTAAAAAGCCGCATTAACAGCTGAAATGCTCTACTTTGTTCAACGGAATAAGATGCTTTAACCCATTTTACATGGACTTTTTTGTATCGAATATGTAAAGGCTTCATACCAGATTCAATTGAATAGGTTGTCGTAAAGTCTCAGACACGCTATCGATTCATTTGTTTGGTGTCAATCAAATAACTGATAAAATGTCAGGAACATCGAGGCTGGGTGAAGAGATAGAAAATTGTATGCCACGTAAAATATTGTAGTTTGTTTTATGATGACCAACGCTAAAATACTAAGTCCTTTTAAATGATTGACCAAGCTGTCAAATATATAATTTCTGGAACAGACGAAAAAAGTAAACGTATCAGATTTTCTATATGTCCCTTTAGTGGACGTAAACGAACTTTGGTAAGTACTAATACTTATTCGTATCATTTTTCTTAGTTCGCATGCTCATAGATCTTGTTTCAATTTTGATGTTTTGGAATTCAGTGGCATTTGCTTTGTACTTATTAGGGACAGCAATTCCACCCTTTTCAGAAACGAATGGAAGCGTCGACAAACTCCCCAAAACTTTTAATGAATTCACCAAATTAATGATTAAAAAAAAAAAAATATTCTATAAAAAAAACTTAGTCCGTGCATTTTGTGGTATGATGTGCGCTATAGCAATGACAGCCAACCCTAATATAGCGGTTTGGCCATTCACAGTCCTCAATCAAAAGTCAAAGCATAAACCCTATAAATGTTCAAGAAAGCGCAACTAAATCCAGTAAAGTTTTTCAGTGGTGAAAGCTGTTTTATATAGTGAAGATAACGTTCTGGATTGTAACACAGTCGGTTTCCTGATCCTTTCTAAAATGTATGATATGTTTGTGGGTAGGCAATGTTTAAAACCAATTCTATGGTAGACACACTTGCATCCATATTATAGAAATCAAAGTATTTGGTCGTACATAAGTGTTGAACTGTGAACTTCGTGAGAAAAGGGACATTTTTAATTATGGCCTTAATCTTATTCCGGTATCGTGAAATATCGTGACATCGTATTTCTATTGGTACTTATTAGGGAAAGCATTCAAACCTTTCAGCACGAATGGAATCGTCGACCGTACCAAAAAACTTTTATGACTGAAAAGGAATCAAAATCCTTACTATCGTATATAAAACTTTAGTCCGTGCATTTGTGTGTGATGTGCGCTAGTAGCAATGACAGCCAACCCTAAACTCAATTCGCGCGGATATAGGAGCTGTGGGAAAAGTTTGGGGTCATATCCATAAGGTTAACTAGGGAAGAAGCATTTTAATCTCTCCAAAAGTCGCCTTCGCTGCTGCGCTAACAATAGAAAGTGGGGTGGGGGGGGGAAACTTCAAGGAAAAGGGGCCAATTACCAAACTTAATTCTGTTTACTGTAGCTTTCTAATTATTTTTGTACAGTTTTAAGTACCACCCATTTATATAATCATTCAAAAATCATTTACTGGTAAAAACGGTGTTTAGGAAATTAAAACGTCCCTCAGATTTATCACACCTTCACCATATCCTCGCGGGAGCCATATTGAAAGAATTTGTATGCCTACTGAGCATTATACACAGTATGTTTATACTGCATGTAAGGGGTACTTTTGTGTTGCGTTTTTTACATGTGTTTAAGGCCAAGGTTTTCATCGTCCACATATTATATCCAACAGTGCCTCAAACTATTAATAACTAGGATTTTCTATTATGGGTATTTACCGTTGTATTAGTTGTATTCGTTTTAGATCACGCATGAAAGTAATGATGAGGCCAATATCACCTGTGTGGACCGTCGCCAAAAACTCATTGTTACCATATTCAGGAATCATCCATACGCACCCTGCCTCATACAGTAGTAATTTCGCCCATTTAACGTACTTTACTTTTACAAGTGACCCTCTATGTTTTGACCACTGCTATACATATTGACCGTAGGCACATAGGTATTAAGACGCACGGACATGAGTGCTGCAAAATAATAATTGTTGTGCGCCCCTCACAACCGCTTTTCCTCGTAAAAAAAAGTACAGGTTGCCCCAAGGGGGTGAAACGCATTCAAAACCAGAAGTCCGTGCTGGGCGGTGACATTTTGAATTTGCAACGGAGCAACTGAATATTATCATTTGGGTGTTGTATACACACATAATGTCAATTCATACAACAATCGCCAAAATATCAGTTTGTGTGTGTGTGGGGGCTATTGGTGGTTAAAATTTTTGTCCTACCCATGGCCACGTCAACGAATGAAATGACACCTCAGGTCGTCTTGATTTAAATAAACCGCCTTGACAAAAAAAAAGCAATGAATACATCTTTTCACCTAAGCGCGCCTTGGCATATGAAAAAAAAAGTATCTGGAGCACAATGAGTCCTGGTACAATACTATTATTACAACCTGGCCCCCCGTTAACACCTACCTTAATTTGTATCAAACTACCGATTAGTGTTATGCAAAGCGGCACCACAGTATGTTGGAAGAAGCGGAGGCAGCCATTGCTTTCTATTGTTGGTACCTAAGGTTTTTCTTTGTGGTCGGCAAAACATGCGAGACGGTGAATTCTAAAGATTACGTAACGTTTTTCCTCTCACTATCTATATAGAACCTCTTTGGTTGTCCCTATATAGCAGCGACGAATGCGAGTATAATATAAAGCGGTTGGGTTGGGCCATTCACAGGCTCAATCAATAGTCAAAGCATAACCCTAAAACCTATAATGTTCCAAGCAAGCGCAAACTAAATCCAGGAATAGGTTCAGTGAAGCTGATGTATATAGTGAAGATAAAAGTTCTGGATTGTAACACACGGTGACTGAAGCACTTCTAAAATGTGATAGGTTGTTGGTAGGCAATGTTTTAAAACCCAATTCTAGTGTGACACACTATGCAATCACATAGTATAAAGACCAAAGTAATTTTGTTCGTCATAATTGTGAATTGTAAAATCCTCAATTAATTTCAATTACAAAGTAATCATGCCGCTAGGTTTGCTGATATCAGTGGATTTGGTAATCGAAAGAACAAGAGCGAAGGCACCTACCTAATTTTTTTCCTCCATCATGGCTCCTAAAGGCTACAGCTCAGATGTGCGAGCATCTTGTGTTAATATGGAGGCGTTTTTTTTTTTTTGTAAAGGAGATATATGAAAAGAGAATTTAGTATCTGCATGAATTTGTTAATGGCACTTGGCGTGATTCTAAAATACGCATCATCATCACTGCACAATCAGTATTGACTGACGAAACAAACGACTTTATTTGTAGTGTTGGGCCAGTTTCGGTTTCCAATCCGATCTCTTTTGATTGCGAGAAGAAATCGAAGATATTTCTGGGTATTATCTGTTCCCTATTTCGAGTAATGGGACGAAGTCCAAACTCCGCCCTAACCACTTGGGAATCTGCCTATAAACTGGAACAAAAAGTAACAATTGGCCGGTGTCCACACAAATGCAGTAATAAAGAAATTTCTGCAAATTCAACGAAATGATTGCTATCATATATCATTTAGACTTAACCTTAAGTGACCGGGGGTCCTATAGACCCCCAAAATTGTTTTCGCGCTTGGCCACTTTACGGCGTGTCGATTTCTTTTTTCGATTTTTGTAATTGTCTACTTTGAAATTCGCTATTTTCATACAAACAAAGAGTATTGCACTCCGACGGGGGGTACCAAACAAGCCAGAGTCGCTGATTTCCTCGGGTTATCGCAGAGTACGGTTGTAAAATCCTCAGACATGATCGAGAGGTCGGTCAGGTTGAGGCCACGAAAATCTTCAGGAACACCACATGACGTCCAGATGAGATGTCGCGACTGCTTAACCCTCGTCTACCAGAAGGGGGGGGGGTGGTTACCATCCCCCTCAGGTTTTTTCCCCGGATGCTAAAACCCCATTTTTTGATGGAAATTCTTTAATGTAATTGTCAATTGACATGTTTCGCTCCTTTTAATCCAAAAACAAACATCACCGGGGTTATAGGTAAGATACAGGGTTTGATCCAAAGGATCGATAGGGGGGTGGTAACCACCCCCCCACTCCGGAAGAAGATGTCAACCATGCCTAAAACACAAACACAGAGGAACATCACAGGACACTTGTTGGGTACCAATAGATAGCTATGGTCCTCCTCTTTCCTTGATAACCAAACTGAGTATCAACATGCCTAGCATTGCTTCACAATGACGTCAAAAGTTCGCATGTCAGCAAAAAACTGCATTCCATAGACAACACACAGTGAAAAAAAATCAATTTTTCGGGGCGCCACAAAAAGGTTGGAAAATAACGATTTTCATGCGGTTTTTACTCTACTTGATGGGACTAGTTTTTTTTATATAATGACAAACATTTTAGAGCTATAATAAGGTGTTTGAGTCGCGAAAAATTGCGAAATATCAATTTTTCCACCCCTTAATTCAGTATTTCGTACTTTCCTCAACATATGGCGTCATGGTGACGTCATTACGGGGATGTTAGTACTTATTTTGCGTACCAAGGAAAGAAGAAACTCTAAGCTATCCTGTACCACAATTGACAGGAACGGGTGTTTAGTAACGAAATCACAGGGGGGGTGGTAACCACCCCCCCCCCCCCCTCGGCAATTTTGTTACAAAAATGGTCTCCGGTAGACGAGGGTACTCTATGCCGTAATAGAGCCCGGAAAATGCCAAGAGTTCGTCTCCGTCGTTTCTGGAGAAGACACTATGAATCAATTTTACCTCCAAATGTTAGATCGGAGATAGCTTCAATATGCTTACCGAGCAAAACGAATGACCAAAGGTCCGGCCAATCCGTTCACCTTAGAGTTGATCGACTTCTGGGCTCGAGATGGAAGACAAAGGGTTCGTCGATAGACATATTTGTTGATTTAAAGCAACAGCAAACTAAAGTTGCCTCAAATTACCTGGACTGTCTTTACTCTCATTATGTCCTATCTGTGTTGAAGTATGTGTTTAATATCTTATATTATTCCAATGACCTTACTATCATTGGCGATCAAATTGAAGAAGAATTTCAGTATTTGTGAAAATGTTCCACTGCGCTTAAAAATTAAATACAATTAGAAATAACTAGTAGTATGGATTTTGTATCAGTGGCTTCGAAATTGGCTTTGATTTGTCAAGAACATTTTAATGTAAAAAAATGTTGACATAAAGTCCGTTACCAAGCCTATTCTGACCACTTTCAAAGAGCAAGGCTTATTATTTTTAGCTAGTTAATTTAATAATGGGTTTTATCTACATTTAATATCAGAAAGTGATGACGGTTTTGTTTAAACTGTGGAAGTTTTTTATCAATTGGTGAAAATTAAAGAAATAACAAATCGATTAGTGTGCATAGATACTGTTTAAACTTAATTTAAGCGCAGCCTCTCGATTCCGTGTTTAGTATCTCGCGAAATATTACTTACTGCAAGTTCTTTCATCTCCTCCATATCGACAACCGTCCGCCAAGCCATTACATTTGGTACTGTATCTGCAACAGAAGCCTTCGGGACATTGGAACTCAGAGTATGAGCATTCAGGGATAGCTGGAAACGAAAGCAAAATTATGAAACACAATAGATGCTGAAAGGGGCATTTCGTTCATTGCACTGTCTTCCATGAACTTACATAATACAAGACATAGACCCACTTGGTGTTAACACACCGATGTGAACTCACGCACGGGCTTGATGTACAATAAACCCGAATGGAAATGTCTACCTGAAACCCTCGTCATGATCACTACAACTGAAGCATTTAAAGAAGAAACAACCAAGTATCTAAGAAACCAACCCTCCAGCATCTAACTAACGTCTAGCGCACTCACTAACCTCTGCGTTTGACCTCTACTATCGAGGAGCTGCAGAGTACATGTTCGTTTCGATGAGTTGCTATATATTGAAAGAGTCTTGGCCGGCATCGTCTGAGCCAATAGACAATGTTGAGGTATAGCGCCACCAACCTGGACCAGGGCCTGGACACCAAGCCTCTTTCAAATCAACATGTATTAAGTCATTAATATGTTATCGTTATCAAAAAAGGAGTAACATTGAAATCCTTTTCATAATTATTGGTCACATCAGCGATTGTTATTGTTTATATTTCGAGCAGTATGCCACAAATATATGTATCTGAAAACATCTCAAATATGTTAATATCTCAGCCTCGTTCGCACCATTGGAAAATCGCAGGTGTCTCTCTGAAAGTAATCTCTATATAGCTCGAGCCCTTTGGGGCGCGAGCAATAAAAGTTGATTTATTTTATACCGTTGGCCTTTGCATTTACTCTCGCGTGATTGTATCCGCACAAGACATGAATGTATGGGGCTCTGTGATACAAACATTTGTACCATTAGAAACAATTAAAATTGCCAAAAAATGCCAATCTTAGAATCGCCAAATGCGCCTTTACTTGTCATAAAATAGTGAAAATATTTGTAACCGGTCATACCAAAGTACTGGTGTCAGAATTCAAATACGATCAACTGGCGTTGTTCAAAAAAGTTAAATCCGGGGTTAAATCCTTCCCGCGGCGAACACCTCCGTTTCCATAACCCGAGGCCACGCGTCTACCAATGCGGTGAAAGCTACAGTAGGGGGGTTAGTCTTCTGGTACCTACGTATGTTAACTCTCCTACTCCATTCTTTAAATGCCGAGCGCCTGATAAGAAGGCAGTAGGTACCATTTTTAAAGTCTTTGATATGACCCGGCCAAGGTTCGAACCCGCGATCTCCCGACTATAAGGCGAACGCTCTAACCATTAAGCCAACTCGCCGATGGTAATGTTCAAGCATCACACTTTTTATATTTTGAAGTTTGTCACGTACTGCCAGGAAAACTAGTGTTGTTCAAATCTCTTGAACAACTTTCCACAAGTGGTTTAAAGCAAGGTACTATAGAACAAACTATGTATGTCGCTTACAAGAGCGAAAAGAAACCATTTACAAATCATTAAAGGGTTAAAAGTGTCAGGGGCCTGTTATGGAGCCACCTCTCCCATAAACGTCACGGTACATCCATTAATACACACTATACCACATTTTTTGTAAGGCACTTACTCTCGGGTTCTCCACCTTCATAGATTGGTTGCATCCAATCACTAAAAGAAGAAACATCTGTGTAAATTCCTGGTGTATCATCAGCCGCGCAGAACTGACTGGAGATTACGCCAGCTAGGTACCAGGTGTCTCCAACTTGAGTAACAAACGGACCTCCAGCATCAAACTGAGAGGGGTGAGCGAGAGAGAGAGAGGGAGATGGAGAGAGAGAGAGCAGAAAATCATTTGAATTATCAATACGGTAAAGCATTTAAAAAGTTGAATCTTGATTTCCCGAGGATAACGTCGTCAATCATCAAATCAGGATGGAATCAACAAATCAGAGACTAAAGCAAATAAGAACAATAAACCTCAAAGCATAGTCATTAGTATTTATTTCTTTCCAAATATAAAATAGCGCCATAGAATTAAAGTAAATATTTAAAGGCACTATAGGTGATTTGCTAAATCAAAAAATCGAAAACAAAATGATCAAAATTCAGATTTTTGCATGATTATGCATACTGCTATGTTGATAAAGAAGCTTTCGCTAGATTTTTTTGTTAAAAGCAATTTTCCACTTGATTTTGTTTCTTTGTAAGGTGTAGATTGGGAAAAATATCTTGCCATTTTTTTCAAGACCATTTTGCCCCTGACATCCAAAATGGCCGCCATGAGGTGAAAAAACACAATTTTTTGACAATTTTTCTCAATGACCTGCAGTAATGAATATGATGTGAATTCTATTTTGGTAAAACATTCATCAAATAAGGTATTATTTTATGTTTGCCCGCTATTTTGTAATTCAAAATGGCTGCCACCTAACACCTAACTTATGCAAGATCAGATAGAACATTAACTCGCAAAAAAAATTCTTAAGATGATCATTCATCTAGTTAACAATTTTTTAGATCTAGTTCACTCAGACCAAGAGCAGGAACAAAACCATTACTAGAGCTCCGCTCATTTGGACTTGGGTAAACGAAAAAAGGGACTATCTCGTCCTTTAGAAGGGACCTAAGCTGTCGGTCCCAGTCATAACTGTACCTGGATAGTACAGTCAGTTTCAAAAAAGGAGTAAGAGTATCCATTAGTTCCCTAGAGAAAAATGGAATATAAACCTGCCCGCATTACGCAAAAAGGAGGGTAGCGGTATGTATTTTAGATCTATAGATATTTTCCCAGTAACACACAAGGCAGCGGGGTCCGCTCCGTGAGTTATGAAAAGTGGCAACAAAAAATGGCTTTAGAGATCATTTAGAGATTTAAGGGACTGGTAGTAGAGTGCTTTCATAATCACGTGTTGGTAAACCTATGAGGTTGTGGTAGATAAGGTATTTAAATGATTAATTTCAGGAAAATTATCATTTCATCAGACTCCGTGCCCATACATTATTTTGTTTTCCAGTAAGGGTTTCCATTATTGTATCACATTAGTGCAAGAAGAACAGTTGTTTTTCACATCTAAAAATTGCAAAAAAAAAAACGTGTTTATCATTCTCCCAAAAATGGTCCACAGGAATAATGTATCAAAAGGGTATAGAAAAAAAATCCCAACAATTAGGCACTAAATAAAAATTAGGTGAGGGGGCACGGTCTTTTTTTTAAATACAAAGATTCAAATTCGAACATGTTTAAAGATTCAGTTCATACCCAAAAATGCAATCGGCCCGGGACCGAATAAAGGTAACATTCATTTTAACTGGATTTGCAGTGGTTGTGAGAGATAAGTGTGCGGTAGTTAGAATATTTATGTTATCGCAATTGCAATGTACGGTTGAGGAGCACAGAGAGGGTATAAACTTCGTTGATTTGAAACTAACTTCGTCATGCTCTCCATGGTGACATTGAATCAAATTCTCTAATGGGGAAAATGTGGAAAAAATTACATTTCTGATTCATGTTTTTTTAAAAAGATATTTGACATTAAAAAAACAGCCCTGTTACACTATCTTGCTTTGAGAGAAGGAGAAGAAGCTTGTTTCGCATTTGGCCTCTTTTCAAATCTTGACATCTGTAGCCCATGACAGATAACACGTCAAAGAAATGATATAGAAATAGAGTTTTTATGCAGTTGCCAAAATTTATTTTTTTAATAGTACATTCAAAATCTCATTGACTTTTTACTTCAGAAATTGAAATCATCAATTCGAAAAGAAAATCTTTGAGCTGATATGCAAAGGAAGGCAATTCATGCAACATTACCAGCAACAAAGACATACATGAATACAGTACCATACTTGTTTTGACCGGAATGGGTGTGTGTACTGCATCTATAGCAAAACAAGAGCGTTGTTAAAATCTCTAAATTGCCTTTGGCCGTAACTCGGATTTATTGTCACATGAAGCAATTTGAAAGAAAAAACTTACTGCTGCTGTCAAAAATCGTGTTCTAAAAAATATGTTGTTACTGGCATTTCCAGTTCTACCCTTAAAGTGTAGTCCATAGGTAGGGCAAACTATGCCTTTTAATCCATTAAAAGGTTGGGATTGATTTGAGTAAATTATGCCAATTAAAAGTTTTCCTGTAAAATTTGCCACCCCCCCCCCCGCAAATGCAAATTTCCTTTAATATTATATCTCTAGAATTTTTATGTTATTATCTATCATTTAGCAATCAGAGGTCCTCATATTGTTAGATGTTGTTTTATATCTGTTCCTGTAGTTGGTTATGACTTATAGGTCATTGACGTATTGCCAGCCATGGAACAAGAAGCAAAAACAGTAGATTGACATAATGTGCCAAATCTGACAAGATAAGCCCAAAATGTCCTCATAAGTTTACAGGGTGAGTAAACAATACAATTAACCTGATTGTTGTCTTCCATTGTGAATTTTAAAAAAAAACTACTTATTTTTACACAGTGTTTAAAAATGCGGAGAGCGTATTTAATTATCTTTATTTTGCTGCAAACGAATAATTACAATAGGTATAAAGTAAGTGATAATTGCTAACGTTGATTTGAAATAAATTTTTCAGATGTGATTATATTTGGTCACAAATATAGGCAATACTTTAAACCTCAAAAACAATTGTTCCACAGTCATGTTCCAACATATGGCATGATTCATTCAAATCTTCCAGAAACTGATACGGATCAAGTAGATGTAAAACTTTTTTTTAAACTGGGTCAATAATTTCAGTAACAGATTCCAAACTATACCGATAGGGCAACCAACATGCCCGTGATTGGACCCTTTTATTACACCATCCAGAAATATCAAATTGTGCAACCAACACCTTAAAAATAAGGGTGTTGCGCAATGTCTCTAATTGCAAACCCTGGTATCCAGTTAATTATTTTTGGAAATAATTTTTAGGGTGATGAGGGACCCTAGAAACGGTAAGAAGAGGATTATCGATGGTAAAAGTGGACTGAATTTGGTGGGTTGTTGTTTAACTAGCCTTCAAATTGATTCTGCAAGTCAAGAAGAAAGCTCGATTTTCTTCTGGACACTGATTTGATTCGTGACACGTACGATCCATTAATGTGGGATACGGGACAGAGCGCAAAATGAACTACTTGATTCAAAAACGATGTAGATCGTTATATACCTAACCGATGTCAATTACTTTTGCAGAAATTAAAGAAGATGATCTAAGCTTTCAGATGGGATTTCACTTTAGAAATTCAAAATGGCGGACACATCAGGGTCAATTGTTTTCTTGACTCATATTTGTAGTAAATCGCAACTTCCCGATCGCCATTGCTAATTAAACCTCGTCTACAGAAGGGGGGGGGTGGTTACCACCCCCCACACCCCTCAGGTTTTTTCCCCGCTTGCTTAAAACCCACTTTGTTTGGTGCCAAATTATTAATGTAATTGTCCAATTGTCCTGTTCCGCTCCTTTTAATACAACAACAAACATCCACCGGGGTATAGGTAAGATCAGGGTGATCCCCAAAGTGATCGATAGGGGGGTGTAACCACCCCCCCTCCGGAAGAGCGAAGTACAAACATGCCTAACACGACACAGGAAAACCACAGAAAACTTGATTTTGGCTACCCAATAGATAGCTATGGTCCTCCTTTTTCCATTGATACCAAAATGAGTACAAACATGCCTAGCATTACGTCACGACGTCATAACGTTGATGTCCGCAAAAATGCCATTTCCATAGACACACAGAGTGATGAAAATTCAATTTTTCGCCAAAAGGTTAGGCAAAATAGATTTTCATGCGGGTCTGGACCTCTACTTGATGGGGAAATGGAATAGTTTATTATATGAAATCACTTTAGAGCTTAATAGGGTTGTTTGAAGTCGCTAAATTGCGAAGAATATCTCAATTTTCCAACCCTATATTCAGATTTTTCGTACTTTCCTCAAACATATGAAGTCATGGGGACGTCATAAAAAAATGGGGATGTTTAAGTGTAAAAACGTATTTTGAGTACCAATGGAAAGAAGAAAATCTAAGCTATCCTTTTGGTACAAATTTAAGGAATCGGGATGTTCAGTAAACGAAAATCACAGGGCCCCCCCCCCCTTTCGGCAATTGTGTTACAAAAAAATGGCTCAGGTCCACGAGGGTTAAATGGACGCTGCTTAAAATCCTGATAAACCGCACAGTGTGAATATGGTGAAAAAGTATGGCCCCCCTCTCACTGAAGATATTGACGACTTTTTCAGTAACACAATTATTATATCATGAGATAAATGTGCTTACTATTACCTTACCTGGAGCATGTTATGGCAAGCTCTAAGTGCTATCCTATGCTGTCCCCATATAATAAACACATGGAGCAAAAGCTTCAATTCAACCTAATTGCATAGAACTCCGCAATGCTAGTGCCGGCGTTAGGCTAAGTTATTTGTGCAGTAGACCAATCTTAGCAGCAATAGTATATGACTTGAAATATAATTTGTATGTTTGCCAATAACAATCTAACTTTACAATTAGTGTGCAGTGCAGCCACATCTCTAACGTCCTTAAGCGCCATTTAATTGCACTTTACGGAGTGGACCCCTGCTTTGGGTTAGAGGGAAATTGCCACAAGAAAGATAACGCTAGCTGAGCACTTTTTGCGGGGGATCATGCAGATTTCCCTAGGGGACGTTAGGGATATAGAATGTGCGCTATCCATATGAATGTCACGATTACTCCTCTTATTGCTTTGAAAATTGAAAAAAACAACTTTTTTTTTTGCTCCAATTTGTATTTATGTTAAATGATTCTTTCTTTGGTGTTAGAGGGAATGTGCTATTGATTGACGGCGGTCATCTTGGATTTACAGTAATCAACCAGATATTAAAATAGTAATGTATGATGTGTTACAGGTCATATTTTAGTGGCTTAAACTGACTCAAGACTGTTGCACAGGAACTTTGTATGATTTTTGACAAATCATATTTTTACTGCTCTGGCCACAGTCCTAAATTGCAGCCTATTGCCCCGCCCAATTGAATTGAAAGCCCTTACGTACAAAAAACAGGTTATGAGTTTTTTTCATGTAACCAATAAGTTTTTCTATCATCTATAATGTTGTTTAAGAAATCACACCGTGGTGATTTTAAGGGTGATATATGTGTGGAATTTAGTACTTGGAATGGCCTTTTTTTTGTTATTTATGGCCGGCCTCAACCATATTGGATATTACCAACTTAGTCTGTTTGGAAACAAATGCGCCAAATGGTTGTTGAGGTCTTACCTCAAAACAGAGCCCAACTCAACGTGTAAAAATGCTGTTAACAAACATCTAAGCGAAAATTACATAGCAGTTACCTAATCGACTGTAAACAAGTATAGGTATCCGTAAAATACACTGAAAGTGTGAGTGAAAACAAACAAAATTAGGAAAAAAATCGGATCTATTTTGTAGTCATTACCGTCCTACGCGACCACTACTACAACGGAGTAATTGAATGGCCCCTATTTTCTCGAACACTGCTAGTTTCTCCCTTTATGAACATTTTTCCAGTAGTTGCCAAAAAAAAATTATATTAATCTACAGATTTTAAGTTAGTCCTCAGAAATTTTCACCATATTTGTGACTCTTCGAAAGCATACTGTGTCAGTGTATTTTAAATCCCTATCAGTCATTTTCCAAATTACAAAATACACGATATTGTCTCTAAACTCTGCTAGGTTGGCCATATTGCGGTCACCATATATTACCGTTCTTTGTGAAAAACACAAAGCTTAGCATTTTAAAGCGGCTTGAAGATGACATTTACAAACTGTTTATAGACCTATAAAGATGGATCCCAACTTTTATTAGTTTAACCACAATATGCAAAATCAATTTCACCAAAATGGCGATATCATCCTTAACATGCAATTTGTGTCGTATGTTTCATAAACACGTACGTAATATCGAGTACTGTTCTTCCATTGTCGAAATCGATTGCTTAACCAACGCATATTGTTATTGTAAGCCTTTTTTTAATAATCACTGAATATACCTGCTTCAAATTTGGCGATTAATCCGTATGCTTGCCAATCAGTAGTGTCAAATTAACGCGGGACGCCAGCCATACCAGGTACAAAAACCCCGCTTGGCGCATGTTGACATCCTTAAGACAAGCCTGGTAGAAAACAGGAGACGTTTCTTCAATTCCCCCCTTAAAAAACCCTCGCCATCTAAGCTGCCGCCATCAACATGGGAAACGTGAATATATGCCAGGGTCTAATCCCGAGAGTTCTGGTTGCACTATCCTTACAGGCCCCCGTGCCGGGACCGGAGTATCCGCGTCCACTCCGGTGTAAATTTTCCCATTGGAATACGTATATAACGATGGTTCTAGAATCAATAATGGAAAACATCATTAACACATAAAAACATTTTTATTCATGTTATATTTCACATTCGTTTCCTCTCACGATGGCGACTGAATCAACATTCCTTAACCGGGATCTGAACTCGGGACTGATTGACCAAGGTTTAGAGCGATCAAGACAGCAGCAGCGGAGGGTGTGTTCGCATCTCGATTAACGCCGTGATTTGCTAGGATTTTGATGGGTTTTCCATCGTCTTGGCTTTAATGGGGAAGATCTATTTAATATCATATTCCGATCTCCCCATGATTCAATTTTGAATCAACCGTGAAAGGCCCCTTTCTTCGACGGCAGTGAAATAGCTACACGGCCTGCCGTTACAAAACCCGGAGACTATATGCACGGCAACTTCGTTTTTTTTTCTGTCAATCAACCTGTTTTTGTCTTCCTGATTGTCCCCAGTGTAGCCTTATAGCGGACCAGCCTCAAGAAAACCACAGCTTAAAAGGCCCCACATCGATTGAAATATTCCATTTCAGTATAGCGTTTCACCTAGCACAAATGAAAATTTACTATATGTTCTTGAAGAGTGTAGAAAACAATCGATCTTAAATTTACGTTTGCGGATCGTATGATGGCGAGGAATTGTAACCCTACGTCTCGATTCATAATTGATCGTGAACTACTCCTTACATGCCGAAATTTAAGTTCCGCTTTTAATAACAAAGGAATCCATAAAATAATGTCTACATCATTTTGATAGTACAACTCAGTTTGAGTAGTACAGTAGAGGATTGTGTAGTGTTTTTTGTACAGTTTTCACAGAATAGAAACAAATTATGGTAACGCCAATTCAGAGCCACTTTAAAATAAATTACAGGAGATTCTATGAATTCCAACGGTCACATGAGGCAAAGGCAATTAAACTACTAATTTCTTAGAACAAAGATGGGATGTAAGTTGCCTCTTTTAAAATAGTTGCTAGCTGCAACCAACGTAACTAAAATAAAACCAAAACTAATGGTAGGCCAAAATAAAAAGACATAATTACAAAATAAAAATGTCAAATAACAGTTGAAAATAAATAGAAGAAAAATGATTTAAATAAAACAAATGAAACCAAGTAAATCCGATTCAAAATTAAAAATAATTAAAAATACTAACAAAAAATAAGATTAAAAGAAATAAAAAAGATAACGAATTAAACACAAAGATAAGAAATCAAATAAAATGAAAATGATTAAAAATAAAAACGTACTAAATTTTTAAAAACTAAATACCTACCCAAAATAAAATCGATTAAACTAAAAGATATAATAGTTCAAAACTACAATAAACAGAACCACAAACAAAATGACCAAATTAAATAAAAACTACAAATATTTTAAACTATAAAATGAATAAAATACATGCAATACAATTATATTTATATTATATATTTATTAAATTATTTAACTTATATATTTAATTATTATTTAGTAATTAACACTACTAAAATACTTATCAAAACTTCAAGCAATAACAAAAATCTATAAAATAAAATGAATAACATAACAATTGTAAATAATTAAATAATATTACCCATAAAATAAAATTATAAAGTTAAAGGGATTAGCATTGATTTGCTAATTCCGAAACATAAAAAAATCAGCAATTCGATGTTTTGTTATTTTTGTTACTGGCAGGATATGCAAACATAACCTGCAAGTGGTTTTGGATTGAACTCCGTGTATTAACAGACAAGGCATATTTTTATCAGATTCTTTATAGCAATATGTCATATTCTGAATATTTGGGAAAATTTGGTATGGATGGAAAGCTTAAGTAACGTAGATTAGCATATAAATCAAAATAAGTTGAAAATTGTCCACAGTTGTCGAGTATTTTGCCCTTTTAGTTTCCCGCCCAATAGCTTACTCGAAAACTATTCCGACAAATCCACATCGCAGGCAAATGTGACGTCAAAGTGATGACCTCATTTTACGGTCGTTGTAACCATCATATCGCAGTGTTGCCACTTCAATAATATTAAAACACACGAATGAAACAAAATATTGTCATTCGTAACTTTTTTTTCTAATTTTATGATTCTTCATTAATCCATCAATATTAAAGTGTCAGTCAATAACAT
Organism: Ophioderma brevispina; assembly: GCA_023653785.1. Classification (NCBI taxonomy): domain Eukaryota; kingdom Metazoa; phylum Echinodermata; class Ophiuroidea; order Amphilepidida; family Ophiodermatidae; genus Ophioderma; species Ophioderma brevispina. Next base: position 164,853 of record JAMKCH010010418.1, on the reverse strand, counting down.
CGAGTCAACACGATGTTTTGTCCATCACGTTGAGTCACGAGTTGGGCGCTTTGTGATCATGAAGCCGTGGCGAAAAACTGCCCTCTATTTTGGCGTATTTGTTAATTTTACATCAAATTGTATTATTTTTTCGGAATTCGTGATGTCTGTTACTTACTTTATGATGTAAGTCAACCGGAGCTTACAAAAATCTTGACAATCCTTTAATTTCTATACTGCTTATCAAAATTCCGACTTGAAATTAAAAAAACCTTTTCTCTGTGCATAGCCCAGATTTTAAGCGTAATATTGTCACCATGATCAATACAGTTTGACGTCAAACACAAACATGATTGATATTTGTTTATTCGTGCTATTCTGTCAACCACATCGCCGTTTATTGTAGAATTTGAACTCATCGCTATAGGGTCAAAACCATTAACTCGCGCAAGTTGGAAAAATCGTGTCGCATGAATTAAGTTCACGTTTTTTCACTAAAATTCATACCTTTAAATCGAAAGTTTTTTCTAAATGAAATATTACAGAAAAAAGTAAAAGTATATACATTTTTGGATTCTTGAGTAATTTGTATATTTCAAACTAAGAAAGTTGTATTACAGAGTTCTAGTCAAAACACCATGTCGCAAATACAAATAGTTTCATTTCATGTCATTGTTTCCTTTCAGATCAAATTAATTTGGAAGCATATTATCAATGAAAATTATAGTCCATAATGAATTGGAAATAGGCACAAATTGATAGCTGAATTAACTTTGTCTCCTAACAATAATGATTTATTATGTCGCACACCTAAGTGAAACCTACGTTACCACGTGACAGTATAATGATGAGTCCGCGTTGTTACAGATGAGAACTAGCTAATTTACTTAATATATTTTCTTGTTTCGTCATACGACAGGCGAGGTAATACTGCCATCATGTATGTGTATTAAAAATCGGCAAGGGCTCGAGAGTGTAAATTTACAGGCCCCAAAACCCGGTAATGGTTAAGAAATGCCACTACGTTACTTCAAAACACCCAATGAAAGGTAGGAGTAGCTTTTAACAGTTATCATTTCTAAACAGGTATTACCGCTAAGTACCTTCATTAGAATCAATTTCTTTTTGCATTCTAACATATTAATTGGATGCCGTTGGACCTAAAATGAAACATAAAGATAGAAACATACGTTACTACTTATTTCAAACAGTGCTAAATCAAATCTTTTAGCGTCCGACTACCCTCTGCTGTTGCTGGATCGAAACTATGAAGCGCCATAATGCGTCGAAGCTCATTGACGACGTGAGAAGCTCGATAATAGCGGATTTTAAATGAAACGTGTTCGAAATCAGCTGAAAGATATCCACGATTTTGCCCTTCAAAGGCAAATATCTGTTTTTTACCTGCTAAATCAAGTCAAATGTTATTTCTCAAGAATGTAATGGTACTCTTTGGATACAGCAAGCTCGGGTTCAAACGACAAACAAAAATGTCACTTAATAATATTTTATCATTTTTAAATTTTAAGTACTTTTTTTGTCACTATAAATTTGTAACGTAGTTTCATAATCATGTCACGTAAGTTTCGTTTTTCAACTCGATTGGGATGTGTTTTTCTAGATATTAAGTATGTATTAAACAATCGGCAAAAATGAAGTTCAAGGGTATTATACAATTGTTTTTTTTGACAAGGTCAATTCATATTAGTAAAATGCACCTATACAGGCTTTTTAAACATGTTTTGGGGGGGGGGGTAAGTCGGTTTGCACAAATAAATTCATGTGATTATACTCTTGTTACTATGAAAGTTTTTTATTATACATTTTATTATTTTGATATATACACGTAATACTTTACGTAATTAGGATTGTGTTTTATTCTATTATTTTCGGAATTACTTGTTACATATAGTTAAAAAGTTAACGTAATTTGCAATATTATAATACATTTTACTAACAACTGTAACTCAATGCGTCTTATTATCTAGTCTTTAAATGCCGAATCAAAGATGATTTGTGGGTCCCACCTACAGGGCGATCCTATGCAAGATAGAGCCTTCGAAACGTCTATCAAAGGGCTCTTTTAGCATAAGAAAAGACCAGGCTGGCATGATCAAGACAAATGAGCACTATGAACGAGAATTGCATTAATCTCAATTAATCTGAGAATCAAGATGAAGACTAATCATACGTTTGTATGTTCCAGTGTACCAATATTTAAAAAAAAGTGATGCAACGTTTATGGTTTGGACTGATGGTTTTGAAACAGGCCTATGCATACATATGTGTAAGGATTAATTAGTTTTCTTTAATGAGGAACTTGAGATTATACCTTAAATTCCTGATGCTAAAACTTGGTTGCGTCGGAAGTGTTTGAAATAGTGTGTTATCAAGGTTGTGTAAAAATAACGATACTTGACCGATATATTAGGTATAAAAAGATGTTTGTTTGTCGTAACAAAACCGACCTTAAAAGCCTTTTGACTTTTGATTTTTTTTTTAATTTCTTTAAAAAAAATAGATAAAGAAAATCCGCCAACCCACTTGTTCCACCAAATTTTCACCAATTCATTGTATTTTTCTTGAGAAACGTGGACAGCATGGGAAAACATATATATACATCCTCAAAGTGGTTTAAGTTAAAGTTTGAATGTTTTTAGATTTTGATTAAAAAGCGCTGAATTTTTAGTATTACATGTAATTGTTATCTAACTCTCCAAAACAAAACAAAGACCGACCGAACCTACCCTGCTTTTTCTTACGGTAAACGGCAAACAAACATAATGCTTTACCTGGCAAGGTATTGAAATAAGGGGTGTTGATCTTAATGAAACATACTTACTGGTATTTCAATTGTTCCAATGGTTCAAAGCAAACTTTGTTAGGAGCTGTAATGGATATGAAAACGTTCGCATTTTCTTTTTGATAATGGAGACGATCAGCAAACAGATTTTGGTATTATCTATTCGTTTTCCATTTGCAAAGATTGTCGCTTACGACCTGCTAAGTAATTAATATACATGTATAATCTAGAAAATTGACATGTTTGGGGAAAATATGCAATTTGTCAAGCAAATACCTGCCCATTGATTCAAGAAAGACGGCTTTAAGTGTAAAGGCATTTCTGTATAGCGTTTTTGTAAGGTAAAATGTGATTCTCTGGACATATAAGCGTTAGTGTTGATAAAAATCAATGAAACTTACGTTACCCTTTGTCCAAACATGCTTTACAACACAAAATCCCATATTGAAATGCAAAATAATCGGCATATCATAACAGATATAATTACGACACAATTGATGAGTTTGGTAAGTATTTTAATTAGGAATATCATTCATTACATTTGTAATTGCCATTGAGAAAAATAATAATTGTTAACGGATTTTTTTATTTCGAATTAATTCAAAACCGTTAAAAATTACGCATTTCGGAGATGGATACCTTAACCATTGAAGGAGAATCTTACCAATTCATTTGATGATCATTGTATTAGACAGAACCCTTAATCATGATTTACTTCCTCCTATTCACCATGTCAGAGCATTAGCATTGAGTGTGTAACTTACGTTATGATAACATACTTTACTAATGTCCTTCATGTACATTCATCGAATTGACATTCAATGTAATGACTAGCCAATGTAGAGCAGCAACAAATGCATCATTTGAAAGCAAAGACCAACTTAAGGGTAAACTATCATCAAACCTACAAGAAACAAAAAAGAGTCATGGTGTATTAATTTGATCTAAATAATTCAACTTAGGAGTTAAGTTTACGTGCCCAAAATAATGTTCAGATCACATGGAATAGTATTTACTGCCTAGAAATCAAAAAACTTACATAAGTCCGTTAAGTAATAAAACACATTGAGGTATTAACAGTGTACGTTTGTGGATTCGAAGCCTCATTTATTGTTATTAAATCACATGATAACGTAAGTTACTTAATGAAAATACAAGACTAAAGTGTTGAAAGGTGTGTGAAAGTAAATTTCGCAAGATTACATGTGATATTTTTCAAAAAGAAACTTTGAAGGGTGGACTGTTTCATTTATGAATAATAAAAAGTTGTTTGTTTTGAATTTCATTTTTTTCAATTTGTATTTCAACTGCGGCCGAATTTTAATGGTTTTGACCCTATATGTCTATTACAGGAGATGGTATGAAAAATTTCCTCAAAATACCGAATTTTTTGTAACATAATATATCGTTAAAAAAAAAAAATTGTTTAGCCCCTATCGACAGAAGCCTCTGTGATTTCGTGTTGGTGAGCGCTGAAGAAGATGGAATGTTTATTAGAACCTAGATGCGTTTTGTCAAATCATGTGTATTTTCAAGCCTCGGGTCCACGGAATCATCAATGGTTTTGTCCGGGCATCGAGGAATTCGGTAACGACACATAATAAGGCTTTGGTGGCAATATTTTTTTTCCTTTCGTAATTTTCGTGCAACATTTCAAACTCTCGATCCCACTTCAGTTTGTGATAAGGCCGTGCGAAATTAGACTTTATTTTATTATTGCATCCCTTTCCCCAATTAGGTGTACAAACAGAATGCCGGAAAATGGTAGCATAGCCAGCCTACGCCCGGACTCATTTTCCTCAATAACGCGGCACATCCGTGCGCACGGCAAATAGTGCAGTTGAATTTTTAACTCTATTCTCCAGGTAGACACGGATGTATGTTTTATTAATATTTCCTGGTAAATGGCCAGCGAACGATTATGTGTTAAAAACAACATGTGCGCTTGGCAGAGTTGAAACCGGCCACCTTCGTATTACTAGCCAACGCTCCTGCCAACCAAGCTATCAAACCAGGGTTGTAGGGGAGCGAAGATATTATCTCGAGACATGATTATGTTAGTCCGAGAAGTGTCCTTCGCTTTCCAAACGGATAGCATCATATAACAGTATATTAACGTAGATTTAGTTGTTGAAAATTTGGAAAATGGTTGCAATTGGATACATACGCTTACATGGGCTAATATCAATTTTTACACAACGATAGGATTCATTTTATTATAGTTGGGATACCGGGAACACTGCAAGTTCAACACATTTGACAGTAAGTCTGGCGTATATCCTAAACGCATTCGCATTTTTTTTTTTTGAGCCACTTTGGAAACAATGATTTCCTCCTCATATATTACGGTTGTCATTGCTGCGCTCATCGTGAACGTGAAACGTCCGTTTCATGAATAAAGGATACTTTTGGGTTTCTTACCCCCATAATTGATCAATAAATAAAAAAAGAATGTGATTAAAAAAAGATAGTCATGGTGGGAGAACTCGTGAGCCCACTGGTTATGGTATTAGCCTTTGGCACTAAAGGTCCCCGGGTCAACTCCCGGCGGGACCACTTGCAAGGGATTTAATCGGGTACTAAATCTGGATTTAATCTGTACAATGAGCTATTGATTGAAATTGAATTCGCTCTCCCATCGTTCAGGTGGCCCTTTGGACGTGGGCAAATGAACCATGATAATACCCCGTCCTTCGGAGGGGACGTTAAGCCGTCGGTCCCATGTACAGAGAGTCATATCTGTGCATGCACATCACAGTCAGTGTCGAAAAGAGTAGGGTGATTACCCCTGGCTGTCCAATTCCGTCCCAGTAAAATGGACCCCAAAGGAAATAAGCTTCCTGTCGAGGCTTTCTTGGGCTATCCAGGACATTGTCCGAATAAATCAAATCAAAACTCTTACAAAGTGGGGGTGGCCAGACAAATATGGCCAGGGGACTTGGACAACTCTTTCGAAATTCAATAGAAAGGCGCATAAAACAAATAAAAACAACATTGAAGGAGAAGCTGCAGCATGTTTCCACGTTCATTTTCATGCCTAACAGTGCCAATAATTTGTTGATGGGAAGAAATACTCATATTTCATTTAGGGATTAAAACATGAAAATATGCGGGCACATCAGATGCAGAGTTGTTTGATTTGTGATGGACCACTCTATAACATGAATATATATTAATCTTTCCCTGGAGTGCGCTTGGCCGGACTCGAACCGGCAACCTCCGCGTTACTAGGACGGCGCTCTTGCCAGTTGAGCTACTAAGTAAACATTCATCCTTGTCTACCTGGAGACAACGATGAGTTGCTGAAAATAAGATATCAATCTTCCCCAATAAATTTACTCCATTGTTTCTATTAAATAAATAAATGTGCATATTTATACAGCGCCTTATCACCATTCAGTATCAAAGCGCTTTTACGTTTATTCCGCTGTTACTAGGAAATCATCAGAATCATTTCATTTCACCTAGGTGGGCTGCTTTTACGGGCGCTCAAACCTATCCATACTTAGATTGTAATATTCCCCTAACAGCTCCCCAGATTTCGCTTGGGTCGACGAGGCAATTGAGGTTAAGTATCTTGCCCAGGGACACAAACACGTTGACCACAGTAGGGCTCGAACTCACGATTTTAGTATCACGAGCCCTGCGCTTTATCCGTTGCGCCACACGTGCTCTCTTGTCTGCATCTCTTGTCTCTCGTGCTCTCTTGTCTATTATCTGCATTTATCTCAGTGCTTATACATGTTTACGCGCACAAATTAGAAAAAAATAATGTTAACATCAAACTATTTCACAGCATTTTGTACACAATACAATACCGTAATTACATTCATTTGTTGTTATTTAATGTTATAACATAATGTAATTTGTTTGCTAAGTGTAGATGTATTTCGGTACCAGTCAGAATTATCCCTACCTACCTGGTGTATTTTCAATTCTAAAATGCAAAAAAGAACGATTCAAAGGAATCTCCATGGTATCGAATGTATTGTCCGCCAGGTAACAGTTGTAGCCATCGGCCAATATCTCTACATCAAATGCAAGACAAAGGTAGGATGGCGCGGTCCTGCAAAGGTAGGCGCAGTTGGATAAATCTGAAACAGGTCCTATCATATCTCGCACAGATTCGGGTTTCAACCGCGTATTGAACAGGAATGGATCGTAGAATTCTGAATTTTCATCTGCATGGGGAAAAGAGTACAGTAATCATATTAGAGGGAAAAGTGACTAAAAATGTGCAATCCAACATTATGGTCAATACGAAGAAAATGATAATTACAGAGTGTAATGGAACACTCCAGATTTGATAACTTGTGATTGCTGTTTAAAGTGAAAGGAGGAGATTTCTCTCAAATTGCACTGGATCGGTTGTAGACCACCTACCGAGAACGTTTCGAAGGTCTATTGGACAAACAAGTACAAAAGAAAACCGCAAACTTTGTTTTGAACTTGCCTGCTATCGTTATCGTCCCTATAAAAAAAACATGTTTTGATTTTCTGTGCACGACAGAAACTACTAAATCATCATCTTATTACATAAAGACGGCTTATTCGGCTTAATCACTTCAGGTGTGATCTAATATATTGGTAAGCATTCCTAATATGCAAAAATCCCGCGTTCTAAACAAATTGGGGCGCTTCTTTCAGGATATGTCCTCATGTCTCTTTAAATATAGAAATTAGAATCAAGCATAATAAGCATAATGTTATCACAAAGAAATGCCGTACACCACAGCGTATTTCCAAACATATAGAATTTGCTTTACCTAATTTCCGAGGCAAATGGAGATCATTTCTATATTTAAGGTGCTTTCAATAAGATTCGTGTCAGTATCAGCTTTAACATTATCCGCCTTCATTTTTGTACGATTATTCTTACCACAGAAGTTTTCATCTCCCCCATAGACACATCCATCGTTGACACCATTACATTTGGTTTCGTATCCAGCACACCAACCGCCAGGACATACGTATTGGTCTCGAGTGCAGTTAGCAATACCTGCCAATACAAACAATATCTCTCAAAGCTTACCAATAATACGCACAAACCATGGCACGTAAATGTATAATTAATGTACCGTGTGACAGTGCTTATTTTCATGAACACAATACATGTATATTAAAGGCACTATTGGTGATTTGCTCAAACAAAAAATCTAAAAAATCATTAAAAATTTGATTTTTGCATAGGTATCCTAACATACTCCACAAGTTATAGGACCAAGAGCAACCTAATAAGGACAAAATCGGATATTTTAGTCATTACTGTCCGTAAGGCCACTTACTACAATACGTTATTCAATGGAGATTCATATGTTTGGACACTGCTGTTTTCTTCCTTTTCTATTAATTTCTGGATTGTAAATAACAACTTATGAGAACTCTACAGACTTATTTTTCACTTGTAAGCTATTCCAGGAAATTTACATTTGACTCTTTCGGGCGAGATCACTGATAGTGTCTTTAAGCAAAATCCGTCGAAAAAAGTAACAAAGCTGTTTCCAGTGGATGTACAGGCGCCGTTTTCTCATCTTCTGTTCTTGAGTTTACTAAATGTCATGAGATTGCGGTGCATACTGGTGCTGTTTGCTGGCCCAGACGTCATTGGATGGACATTGATGATATCAACTACTACTTACGTTCAGGTTCTCCGCCACTGAAAATTGGATTTATCCATTCTGCAAAAGTCGTTACTCGTGTATGTATTGTTGGTATTGATCCATCAGAACAGAACTGACTAGCAACCAAGCCTGCTAGATAGTATGAGCCATCCACTTGTGTAACCGTTGGTCCTCCTAAGTCGAACTACAATTGAATGAGATTGTTTTAGTGGATTATTTGATTTGTTGGTGTGTCAATTGTATGAACAAACCTTCACGTATGAAGTATAATATATCCCTAACATCCCTTAATGCCATGTTTTTGACAAATGCCAAAATGGATCAAAAGTCACGGAGCGGACCCCCCTGCCTTGTTTTAGGGGTAAATAGTCCTATACCTAACATAATAACGCTACCATCCCTTTCATCGGTGATCGCAGGTTGGTAGTCATTTTCCCGAAATGGACGTTTGCGATATATGGAGTAAATAAAGGGGTTACCTTAATTTATGCAGTACATTCTTTGGTCCAATATGAGTAAATCTAGTCCTACAATGGGAAGGCCTAAGATTTACTCGACTTTGATGAAGATTTTAGGGGAGACGTTTCATATAGAAGCTCCAAGTATGCAAATTAGGCATTGCCATTCTTCTTCTTCTTCTTCTTGCGTATGAGGCAGCAGCTAAATGTGTTGAAGTTGGTGGAGCCAGCTCACTATTTATTGGTTGGGGATTGAGAAGTCTATATCCATCGGTGGATGAAAGGTAGGGCACTTATTGAGAATGTGATCCGCAGTCCGTGATGGAGAGCCACAATGGCAGGCTGGAGATGGTCGCAGCCCCATCGATGCATATTGCTGTTAAAACGAACGACTCCTGTGCGGATTCTGTTCATGGTTACCCATTCCTTAAGTGGAAGATTGCTACCAGGTGGGAGTTCTGCCATTTACTGGTCTTGGAGTATCTAGCCAGGCAGTATTCCATGTCTGTAAGATGTTCAATGGAGAGCTGGGGAGTTTAGCAGCGTTTCGACGAGAGCACAGTCTCTGTCTTCCGAGCTGGTGAATTCTTTGACAGTGTTATGCAGCAGATGCTTATTGCAACAGACAATGCCATTTATTTCGTTAAGCGCTACTGCACAACATCTTACAACGCATGACGGATTCAATTGTAATTCCTTATTTGCATACTTGGGACTTCTATATGAAACGTTTTAGTCAACATATGAGAGTATTTTAGTACCCTAGGATTGGCAATTTAGTCGCGATAAGAAATACGACCCAAAAATTATGCAAAACACCAAAAACAAAATACTGGCAATTCTACGCCGGGTTCTACGCTCACCTTTGCGCGCTTAAGTGCAAAACAGAAAACCAAATACAAATATAAACAAAAAAGACCTTCTTGCCCGTCCTGTTGATGGAGTAGAATAACTTCGTTTAAACGGTCCATCATACTTTATTTTCGCTTTCTCATAAAGCAATTCTTTAACTTTATTATAAATGTTAATCTTGAAAAGGCATTGTACTTACAAAGCATGCGTCTTTCCCTTCGGCAGCCGTGCATATCATCTCATCCGTAACACCATGAGTGTGTTTCTCCATACATTCCTCCTGGGTTAACTATGGGCACAATCGCTTTCTTGTAGAATATTGATATGGTCTAGGTGGCTCTGATATCAAACAGAAGATAGGTTAAAGGTCCCAGGAAATGCAAATAGAATTGATGTGGTTTGTGTCAAGTCTATATACAAGGAGGGACCAGAAATCATTCAATATTTGGGTTGGTGATGACTTCATTTGTGGTACCATTGATTTATCAGAGAATAGTAGATAATTCCAGTGACTGGTGTGAATATATTCATGTCACTGACTGGTAATCCACTAGTTTTCACAAATATGTCACTGTATGTATTCTTTTTGCTTTTTTTTGGCCCTGTTTTTGCATGGGAATGTTCCCCCAGAATTTGGAGTATGTTTAGCCATCTCACCAACCGTTAAAGGACGTTTTCCTCTCGTTATTTTTACGGTGATTTGTTCGTTATTTGGAAACGCTATGGTCGTTTAATGTTGTTTCCAGATTGACTTTCTGTACTTGTATTAACACTTAACTAACAAAATTACTACTTAACTGATAAGAAGGATCCTAAGGGCCTATTTTTGTTTTTCAGTGCACCTATTTTAACGCTGCAATCTGGTTTAAATGTTTTGTGTTTGTATATATTTTAGTTACGCTTGCATTGACACAAAATATTTCACTTCACTCGTATTTGCGTATTTTTGAGGTCTCACTTATTTTGAAATCTATAATACAGTGACTCACAAGTACATTAGCTCTCGGTGCCTTAATATTTATATTCATCATAAACACAGAGAGAAGAAAAATACATAAATTGTGTTAAAAATAGAACTACCCTAATTATTAATTTAGGTAAATTTTACTGGTAAAATTTTACTGAAATTAGGTAATATTTTTCACTTATTTATTATGGGGTTCTATTTTACCAACCGCTTGTGTATTTTTACATATTTTTTTTCGCTGTGTAGGGCTCACTGTAGAAATATATGGTTAATCACACGTTAAAAAAAATCCAGCCGTGCTAGATTGGCCCCACAAAACCACCCAACGCGGTCTTTTACACTTGATTTCTTGTTTTAAATGATCACGTCGGGGGGCTCCAAAATAACTGCTTTCCTTTAACCCAAACATTTTGGAAGTTGAAACGCAAGATATGTATCTTACAATGTGTAAACCTTTTGTATTACTATACTGAATGAAAGGCGATTTTAAAAAAAAAAAAAAAAAAAATGTTCAAATCGTCAGGGTCTCCCTATCATTTTAGTATTATTACCTGAGTCCTTCTACAGCTCCCCATCCAGTCACGGAACACATGGATCCTACATCAAATTCCATATCAAGCATCAGGTACACATGCAGTACTACATAGTCAGTGATAACAATGGTTCCGCCATCCGTAGAGGGCTATATTGGCCCCCTTCATTGTGAGACCAGGTTGTATTCGGATGAACATAGATTTCTGCTACCCGAAGAATTGGGTATTTCCGCTCCCACCCGCAAGATTGTTGAGGCCAGCGAGTACCATATATAGCTCAGGAAAAACGTACGAGTCACTGGGAATTGGTTTGATGTTATAAAAGATAGGCATTAAACTATCGTCACATGAGTTCGATTAGGAATTAATATGAATGCATCAAGAGACCCCCAATTTGTAAAAATTATGCGCTATTTAAGTACTTTCTGGTCAAAATAATTTTGAAATTGTTGGTGTAATCACGGGGAATACTGTACATTTTGAAAGGACCACCTTTTAAATTATACACTCTTGAAATGTGTCCCGATGTTAGCGTCTTCGAAGAGCAGGCGGAGATAAGAGATGGTCCGACAACATATGGCCCGACCACATCTGGGTACAAAAGCCAAAGGTTGAACTAAGAAAAGAGAAATGACGCCGAGGGAGAGAGAGGGGAGTTGGGATATAGGAATGGGGAGAGCGAAACAGAAACAAGGTGCGAAATCGAGGTGACGCAAGTAGAGTGGAACCATGAAGAGAGAAGAAGTGTGCGACAAACTGAAGCGGAACGGTAAATAAGAAGGCAGGGGAGAGACAAATCGTGTAGAAAAAAGGAGAGCAAATCTGAACAAACACCTAGCTGAGCCGCTAAGACCTGATACAGGTCGCATAGCTCGCAAAAAATGCATTTGTAATTTTTTTTAACGAAAAAATATTTGGTTAATCAAAACCAAAGTGTTTTGAGTCGGTTGGGGAATCTTTACCCGCTTACCCCTACACTGTTTGAAATCCGTAAATTAAGAAAACGATTTTTCCGTACATTTACGGAAAAGCTGTTTTAGAAAACAATAAAAAAAATAAAAAACGTTTTTTAAAAACATAAAAAAAATAAAATAAAAAAAAAAAAGAGAAAAAAAAAAAAAAAAAAAAAGAAGAAGAAAACAAATGTAATTTACGGAAATATTTCAAAAATTTCTGGCAGCCGATTGCCGGAGCGTGTTTTTCGTTCCGTAAGTTAAATTACGGAAAATTCTGTGAAAATACCCATTTGTATTTCATAATATGAACAAATGCTGTAAAAGACTGTCCAGGTTCTGGGGGAAGGGGGGGGGGAGGGGTGGGGGGGGGGGGGGGGGCGTTCATTGACCGAAATCTGAAATTTACCCTTAAAAAAGTCTGAAATTCTGCTGCCATAATTTCCGTAATTTCGGAAAATTTTCTAACAGTGGTACTGATGAGAGAGGGGAAGGAGGGACAGAGCGAAAGAGAGAAGACGGAGAGAAAAAGATATGTAGAGCGTTGCAGAAATGCATTCAAATGCATAGACACAGAGAAATACATAGGGCCAGAGAGAGGAGAAAGAGAGAAAGAAGGATTGGTGATTAGCGCGCAACCTCAAATATGCACCTGAAAACAAGTTTTTTTTTATTTTAGTTATTTTTTTTTTTGCTAAAAAAGAACTATGAACGCTTACATGCAATATCCTGTGGTCAGCACCCATGAAGGATCTAATAAACAACTCCACCACCCCGTATCACCTCATTCACGAGGATAGCCGTTTGCCATGGCCATTCCCTTCTTGGGCGGATTTTCCTCCGATCAAATTGATTTCCGGTAGTAAGGGTACAGTTCGAATTCCACACACAGGAGTGTCCTCTATATCGTAATGAAAATATAAGAAATCGTATAACGCTCAACATTACCAAGCTTAAAAGGGGAAAAATTAAGCTTTTAGCAAACAAGTTTAACATATGCACAAACACCAACAATAAAAACAATCCATTTCAATTTCTTGTAAGATTTTATAGATAATGTTGCCAACAATAAACAAAAGTGATTTTTTCAACGGTGCTCTAAAACTTGTATAAGAAAACACCACATCTTCAAAACTCCATTACATTTTTTAAGATGTGACTACCACTTTTGGTAGCCACATCTTAAAAAATGTACTGGAGTTTTTTACCTTCACGTTAATACTTCTTGTTCTCTATATTAAAGTTGAGATAAGGTCATGAAAGTGAAAACTCCTGCAGGTTTAGGCGGTGGAATTATGTTTTGACCCCCAAATAATTCATACAAAAGGTTTTATTACTGTATTTGGTAGTATTTGATATCCGGAACATAGTAAACATCTAAGAAAAATTCTACAAAAGAAAGTGGAGAAATAAGGGAGCAAAGGTTTGTTACTAAGATTTTAAAATGTATATTTTCCCTGTGATTTATAGTTTTGGTACAACGGTTCAAGATCGTCCTAGGGATAAAATTTACAAAATGGTCCGATTTTGCCCTATCTGCCGGTTGTAGTTCGATGGACATAAGGCAAACTATTTTCAAGGTCACAATGGGGGTTAAAATTTCAAAACCAGTAGATTGTTTTAAGAAATGAGCCTATGCGAGGTTACTAGTATACATCTTATTAATAATATTGATTGCGATTCCCTGCACAATTTGACGCCAATTTTAACCCTTTACACATTCTTAACATTTTCACATGATCACCCCCGTGTAAACACCTTCCTCCTATTCCACTGCTTTCCGGTTTGTAGATATTCTTAGATTTTCGTATTATTTATTTGTATGTTATTCCAAATATTAGATACTACAAATTTTGCTTAAAACCCTTTGTTGGAATTATGTTGAGGTCGCGGCGCTTATGTTCATAAAAGCACTCGTCTAGTAATACAACATAAGTTGAGTGGCCATTGGCTATTATTTGCGTAAGTTCTCTCGCTCTGAAATTCTCGAAATGTTCTTCGCCAAGCCATACCTTTAATTTATTAGTAAAGAAGGTTACATTGAAATTTCATTTGACAAACCTGGCACAAATTCATAGCTTGCTGTAAATCCCCTCTGTTGTACAGCACCATCTGATCTAAAGACAAAGAAAAGATTGTTTCCAGTTGATTGGATATAATCTGGGAAAGTTTCTCCACAAAATACACCAATAAGTCTACTCTCGTCTGCTTCATCTGCGTCGTACACCGATAGTGAATCGGTATCACACAAATCACCATGGCCGCTCTCCAACATAAAATCTTCCACGTGTAACAGAATTTGGGATCCTGATGGTGCTGTAATTTTGGTTGTACACATTGAATATTCTGGATAAGCATTGGGGTAGTTTGGTGATGTAAAGGCTAGTCCATCGTTGGTGAATTCGCCATTACAATATGTAACTGAAAGAGAGAGGAAAAAACAAACAAATTAAGAAATAGACAAAATCAGATGTAAAGTTTGCTCACAAATGCAATCTCAATGGTGCTAATGATCGTATTCAATAGCATCCATGCTGATGGACAACGTACATTTATTCCAGGAATACAATACATTCTTTGATCTTTGTGTAAATATCAAATACTACTTGACAGCTAAATATATTGTAGTTGGAATGAATCGTGCCCAACAACATGGCTGATAACCGACGTCATATTGAATATGCTCTGATAACAACCCGTGATATCATTGATACAACATACATGTAGTAGAAGACACTGGATTTTAGTATCGTTACGTGATCCATAAAACTAATAGCAGTCAACTGTAAAATGAGAATGTAAAATAAGGCATCTTTGGATAAAAAAGTGGGACCTTTGGACGGCGGTCACGCTAAAACTCTTGGGTCTTAAGAAGCCAATAAATACGTATGGTGATATATTTCTGAATATCCCCCCGAGTTTTAAACGTAGTGGTAAAATTTTGAAGCCTAATATTAAACCCAAAAATGCCGAGATTTCATAGTTGGAAATACATGATAAGTCAGAAAAACTTGACCCTGATTTTGCAAATACTTCTATAAATATGATATTATCGGGAAGCTTGTATTATTAGCTTTGATTTGCTCCAAATGTCATTCCTCTCGGTTAGTTATAGGCCTTGTTACATTATTTTGAATCAGGCAGCCCGTTTTATGCGATGTCCACTGACTCCCGTTTAAATGAATGGCGGCCAATGAAGCAAAACACTGTGTGAAATTATGATGGGTATATCAATGTTTACATTAAAGTGACAGGAGGAGAGTTTTTTAGGATACGAATTTCTCTCAAAAAAAAAACAGCTGCAAAAGAAAACCGCAAACCTTGTTTTGAATTTGCCTGCTATCGTAATCGTTCCCCATAGAAAACCATGCTTTGACTTTCTGTCGTGCACGACAGAAAGTACTAAATCATCATCTTATTACATAAAGACGGCGTATTCGGCTTATTCACTTCAGGTGTGATCTAATACATTCCAAATATGTAAAAAACAGGGGTTCGAAAAAAATGAGGGCGCTTCTTTCTGGAAATCTCCTCATATCTCTTTAAGTGGCACCTTAATGGTGTAAATCACAGTCATAATGTTAAGAAATAGTTGAAGGATTTTTTAAGATATGCCATGCTTTGGTCTAAGAAATAAGATAATACATAAGCATTTTCTTCTCTCGGAAGCTAGGTTGTCACTAATGTTTGTTTCCTCTTATGTTGTGTTGTTATTCTTCTCTTGATACATGTAAGAAATTTACTTCTTTTATAAAGTTTTATGAGTGATGAGAGTGAAGAAAGGTAGAGGGGTGATTCAAACTAAATTATGAGTGCATTTTGTGGGATTAAACATTGTCAAATTCGGTCTGTTCTCATTAATTAGCAGGATTCCCTTCAGGAGACTGATTTGCTTCGCCGAACGTCGTTCATTTTAATGTGAATCTGTGGACAGAGCACAAGGCGGACTACGTAATTTAAAAGACTCTGGCTTGATCTATACTTAACCGACGGGAATGATCTTTGTAGCATTATAAAGCTAATACAACAAACTTTCCGTTGATACCAGGTGTGTGTGGAAATATATTACTTAAACATGCAAAATGATCGGCACAATCATGGTCCATTTTTTACCCGCCCATATGATTTAACATTTATTTATGTTTGTGGCGTAAGCATGCTTGCAGATGCTACCAGCTGCATAAAAGTTCTGTAAGTAATGTATAACCATTTTGGGGGGGGGGGGGGTCTGCCATAGACTCTACCATAATATTTGCCTACCAGTAAATAACTGAGGGCGTTCTGAATGTGAACGTGTGACATTGCAGGTCACATAATCTATTGATTTGTATTAACACCAATGCAAGATCTTGTACAAAGAAAATCCTGAATCACACAGTTGGAAATCTTCGTAAATGTCCGTGCACTCTTAGAATGCCTACATATTTAAAGACTTCATATAAAATCTTTGCTGTCAAATCGACATTTTTTGAACTTGAAATTGCACTGGACAAATGTACGAATATACCCTTCAGTTCAAAACGTTTTCATAACATAAACAATAACATCCTGTTTTTAAAAATCCGTAAAATCACGCCAATTTAATGGCAACTCGAGGACTGCCATACTTACCGTAAATTACTGAAATTATCTGCCAACATTCACTGCAAATTATATAAATGTGCCCTTGCCCAGTTAACAATTGCATGAGGGGGCGTCCATGTGGACCCAGAATTTCGTTTTTCGCGCACCATATTTTAACGCTAAGATATTTTTGCCCAAGATTTTATGTAATTGCCTTAACCCTCGTCTACCTGAGCCACTTTTTGTAACAAAACTCCCGAAGGGGGAAGGGGGGTTCTTACCAACATCCCCCCTGTGATTTCCGTTACTGAACATCCAATTCCTGTAAATCTGATACCAAAGGATAGCTTAGAGTTTCTTCTTTCCATTGGTACCAAAATAAGTACCAACAACCCCATTATGACGTCACTATGACGTCATATGTTTAGGAAAGTACGAAAATACTGAATATAGGGTGAAAAATTGAATTTTCCCCTATTCTACACTGTGTGTCTATGGAAATTGGCAGTTTTGCTGACATGCAAACTTTATGACGTCATTGTGACGTAATGCTAGGCATGTTGGTACTCATTTTGGTATCAATAGAAAGAGGAGGACCATAGCTATCTATTGGTACAGAAATCAAGTGTCTGTGATACTCCTGTGTTGTGCTAGGCATGTTGATACTTCTCTTCCGGGGTGGTGGTTGCCACCCCCCCCCCCATCCATCACTTTGGGATCACCCTGTATCTTACCTGTACCCCGGTGGATGTTTGTTTTTGGATGAAAAGGAGCGAAACATGTCAATTGACGATTATATTATATAATTTGGCACTTAAAAAAGGGGTTTTTAGCAAGCCGGGTAAAAAACCAAAAAAAAAAAAAAAAAAAAAAAAAAAAAAAAAAAAAAAAAAAAAAAAAAAAAAAAAAAAAAAAAAAAAAAAAAAAAAAAAAAAAAAAAAAAAAAAAAAAAAAAAAAAAAAAAAAAAATTAATATCAGTTGCGCATATTTTGGCTGAATAAAAATCAAGTCTGCCATTCCGTCTTTTTACCAATTAGCATAAATAAGCATTTTGGTGGTGCTATTAAATTGTACTGGAGTAACCTTTTTGATTTTCTTTAAATTTTCAGTATTAATTTTTTACTATTACGAGCCAGAATTTTTGAACCGTCCTTTCGGCAGGTGACTTTGGTGTCTCATCATAAAAATCGGATTGGGACCCGCCATTTTTAAAATCTCATATTTTCCCCCATTGGTCGTTTGATGTACCCCCCATCAATGACACGGTTGTAGTAAATAAAACAACGGCAAAGTGGTTTTCAGAGGGGTGGGGTACACTTGTGACCACTCCCTTAGTCACCAACGCACTGCAGAATCCCTTTTTTGTCACGTAAATGTAATAATTTAGCGATGTTATTATCCTGTAATAATGTTTATTTCACGTTCAAATCAGAAGACAATCTGTGAAATGAAGATGTTTCACTGTCAATCATGAAAGTTTAAAATGATTTCTTACAGTGCACGTTTAAATCCATTACCAACATTATACGCACAAACTACACAAAATGATTACAACCCGTAGAAAAAAAATGGCATCACAAATTTCATTTGAAATTGTTTTTGTTTTTCTAAAAAGGTATCAGGCTACACAGGACATATAAATGGTCAAAGTGTGTTTTCACAATGATTCATTTTCCGTAGAATCCAAGAGGTCAAAAGTCATGATTCTATCTGTCCCCTATTCTTAGCGTATCCACAAATCATTGTTAATGGCTTGGGTGGTGTCAGGATTTATTCAACTGGTGAGCTGATCCGGGGCCGCGTATATCCATGATTACGGATTACGGACGCTCCTAACATGGACCGAATTTGAGAATTGCGGGGTGGACTGGGAACAATCAGGGGTTCACACCTGATCTTATTCGACACTGGCTGCGAAGGAAACAGGTTACAGTTGTGACTCTCTGTACACGAAACCAACGGCTAACATCCCCTCCGAAGGACGGGATGCTTTCATTAATCATTTTCCCAATTCCAGTGAACCATGGAGGAGAGGGGTATTCTGGATGATGTGGCTGGCTCTACATATCAAATCCAGAATTGAGTACCAAATAAATCCCAGCCAAGTGACCCCGCCGGGACTCGAACCCGGGAATTTGGAGATTTGCGCCCACAGGCAAGCAACCTAACCGGCTAGGCCACGCTCTTTGTCCCCCTAACTTAATATGGCGAAAGTGAACAAGGGTTTACTCCCGTTAGTGCTCGAAGGGAGGGGAGGCGAACCAATTTCCCGAGGATTTTTTGCACGAAATTATAGGGTCATAAGAACAACGTCAAAATAGCAATAAAAGAATTTTATTATTTGGGACTGTAAAATTAGGGGCCGAAAATGTTTTTAATCCATGCAAAAAGTAGACAAAGAGACGAATACGCCAATGAGTCTTGCGCTTATATCATACACTTAGAAGACTAACTTTATATTGACATCTACTGATGAACTAGATTACATATATTTAACACAAAACATATAATTATTGTGTTATTGCAAAATACGCGTATTTCCCATAGTTGTACAGTGAAGCTTTAGCAAGGTTGACGATGAAATCTTTTATTTTAAGCACATAAAGGGTTAATTAGTTTTAAATAATGTTTCTGACAATTGTTTACTTTTAAGTAAACAATTTAAAAATGTATGTGTCCACATACATTAGCAAAATAGATATGTTCTTTGTTTTTTAAGAATATCCTCAGCATACTCCCTTTAATGGCTAAGGGGGGGGGGGGGGGGGGGGGGGGTGGAGGATTCATCCCTTTTTTCGGCAAAATGTTCGCGTTTCCCCCCCCTCCGCTTCCGTTCAAAAAATTCCACACTCCCATGCTGGATCATGCTGAATTTCCCCATTTAAAAGTTCATGTTTGCCCTCGGGGGGGGGTCGTCGGTCGTTGATGAAGATTTCAACGTTCCCCCTCTCTTCTTACAACATTTCGGGTTC
Organism: Ophioderma brevispina; assembly: GCA_023653785.1. Classification (NCBI taxonomy): domain Eukaryota; kingdom Metazoa; phylum Echinodermata; class Ophiuroidea; order Amphilepidida; family Ophiodermatidae; genus Ophioderma; species Ophioderma brevispina. Next base: position 145,151 of record JAMKCH010010418.1, on the reverse strand, counting down.
CCCCTCGAGATCCGGGGCCGCATTCCCCCCCACCGGCCCCGCGTTAATAATGAACCCCTCCCTAAGGGGGTCCATGGGACCCCATTAATTAACTCGTTGGTGGAGCTCTATGACTGATTTATGTGTTGTGGTTTTTTGCTATGAAAAGAGACAGACAATTACAAAAAATCGTCCCCGTAAAGCGGCCAGCACGAAAAAATGTTGGTGTACACAGCCCCCCCCCCCGCCACTTAAGGGTGAACCATAACCTGCCTATTGCACGCCAGAATTCCATGACAAACACCATAATGTCCGATTTGAAAGTTGTTTAAGTTGTCACGTGACCTCTTTCTTTTCATCCAATTTTATTTTAGATCCATACAGTGATGGCAAATTCATTTAATAATAATAATAATAATAATAAGATTCTTTTGAGTGCATAAACCAGAGGTCTCTATGCCCTTTACAAACAAACTACACTTATGACTTAAATAACAATCTTAAGTTATGAAGTAAGCAGATGGGTTTTGACAAGTGTTTTGAAAACACTCAGAGAGGTAGCATGGCGGATGTGAACTGGTAATTGTTCCACAAGGTTGGAGCAGCAACAGAAAAAGCACAATGTCCATATGATGTTGAGAATCGTGGAGAAACAAGTAGTGTTTTTGAGCGAGAACGGAGTGAACGGGAGGATTGTAAATGTTGATGAGTTGAGATATATAAGCAGGTGATTGACCATTGATTGCTTTTGTAAGTCAATAACAGACTGGTAGGTGATGCGTTTTTCAACTGGTAACCAATGGAGTTCTTTCAAAATGCCTGATATGTGATCACATTTCTTTTTTCCAGTGATGAGACAAGCAACTGTGTTCTGGATGCTTGAAGTTTTTCATTTGATAGTTAGGGAGATCATAAAGAAGTAATGGGCAACTATCAAGGCGCGATGTAATGAAAGCATGAACGAGACGTTCCGTTTGAGCAAAGTCAAGGTATTCCGACTTTGACTGATTTTCCATATGGCTTGAGTAGCAGCACGCAAATGTTTGTGATATGACTGTTCAGTTGTAACTTATTGTCGATTAAAATCCCAAGATCGCGAGCCTCCGGTGCAGGTTCAGTGGATGAGTTTCCAATCATCACAGATGGAATGGAATTGGTTTTCATAACAGAGGTTATGTGAAGAAGTTCAGTTTTACTGTCATTGAGTTTCAGTTTGTTTGAAATCATCCATGCTTTTACATCAGCAATGCAGTTTTCTAATTTCGAGAGAACGGATGGTGCATCAGAGTGTTTGAAAATAGCATAGATTTGTGTATCATCAGCATAAGTCATTGTTTTGAGATTGTAAGCATTAATGATGTCTTCGACAGGAGAAATGTACAAAATGAACAGTAATGGGCCCAACACGGACCCTGTGGAACACCGCAACACAACATGTGTTTGGTAGAAAGGACATTATAATAACAACACCAATAACAGCGGCGACCCCAGTCAGGTATGATTTAAACCATGCTAATGCTGTGTCATAATGCCAAATCTTTCATTTAACGGTTATTCTGAAGCCATTGCTGATTCCTCGGGTCTGTATTCCTTCTGAACTTCAAAACAAGTCTCTTAAAGGTGGCAACCACCGATTTTTGAGCACCCAAATATGGTGTCATATAGTAATTGCGTATAGATTAGACACTCAGTAGATGTCCTTACCTTGTATTTGGCTACAGAAATGCCGTAAAAGATAGAAAAAAAGTAATTTTGATTGCTTATATTTCAATATAAAATATAGGCTTAATTTCGTATTTGCTCCAATACGAAATTAGAAATTTCACATTTTTTGTACCAAAGAAACATTTCTCAGCTTAAACCTTTCAGATGGGGATATTTTTGATGAAAACCTCTACATCAGACAAAAAATCCTATCTTTTTAGGGCACCTGATATGTGAAATTTCTCGTTGCACCTTTAAGCCGCCAAAATTGGAAACATGACAACAGAATAAAACGCGAAATGAGATATGTTTGAAAAACACAATTTGCAATCAATACGTGATTATTAAATGTTTTCTTTTTCTGCATGAAAAATGATTCGAAACGTCTTGTTCCAATATGCCGTTATACTTTCCATGCCTGTGGAAAAAGAACATCAACCCGAGTGAGCTTATATCGTAGCCGTTACCAACCTGCAATATACTTCGCAATGAATCCCAAGTCGTTTACACCCTGACGGTACTCCAATAGGTTCCCATTTTCTCCTGGAACAAAGACACCCTCGTCCGTTGTCTAAACATTTTCAAGACACTCATCAAACTCAACAGGATCCCCATTGGTCGGCCCTCTTCTGATTACAATGCTGTTTTCACATCCATCTAACTGCCCGTCATGTATTAGGGAAAATCGAAATATTATCCCGGGAGCAATTCCCGATGTTCCTGGCGTGAACACCCAAAACATATTGGCACCAGAAATATCATTATCCTTTATAAATCGTGTTGTAGCAAACCTGCCATATGGTGTAGTAATAGGCTCCAACTGATCTGGCGCTGATGATTCAAATCAGAGTTTTATATTATTATTAGAGTAAGGACTAAATTTTTAGCGTAGTATTTATTTGTCCATTAACTGATATTCTTTAAAAATGCAAAACACAACATTTCAAACAATTGCATTGGTGATTGGTAATACTTTACAAAATTTACAAACAAAGAAAACAAAACAAAACAAAAAAGAAGAAGAAAGCAGAAACCCAACGAAGTAAAAAAGACTATAATTCAGACAATAAGAAATATCTCTTGTTTCAAACAACAGGGCAGATGCTAAGAACAGGGTGTCCAAACATGGTGCAAGGCAACAGAACCTTCTTCTTTATAAAAAAAAAGAAGTGACTGGATATTTTCATCATATAATAAATGAAGTCTTGTTTTTTTAATACCGTTTAAAGCATCCGATTGTTGTTACCATCCAGAGATATGGCTAAATTCTAGGAGAGGGTGAAATACCAATTTCGATGATTAGCTTACTTGGGAACGTCTCAATCTCGAAATGCATCATAGATTGGTTGAAAGGTATCGCTACTCTGTTGAATGTATCGCCAGCGAAGTTGCATATGTACCCTGACCCTGAAGAATCTGGATGACAATCGAAAGCCATACAGCAGGCATGCTGTGATCAGGGGTTTGACAAACACAGGCGCGAACAATCGAGGTTGTCGAACACTGGTATACTAGAACCACGGAACTCGGATCGAGTAGTGTGTCGAACAGAAATGGGTCGAAGAATTCATTGTATCCCTCTACAAGGAATAAATAATGAAGAGTAAAACATATTAACCCAACGTAGTATTATTCAGTTCATCTTTGGTCATCTTTTCAATGATTGTTATGCTGGATAATTAAAAAATTAGCATTTTCTTTTGTAAAAGTTGGCTGTTAAGACTTTTGACCAAGCTTTCAATTGCGACCATCATTCGTTTACAAAAGCATATTTGTAGTACAGTTTTTCTTGTTATAAACATCCTGATTGTTGTTGTGGTTGTTGTTTTTATTTTGTATTATTTAATTTTTGGCTCTTGTTTGCCTTCTTGCTAATATGTTGATTGTGTTAGAGATTTAGCTCCGACATTGAAGCAAATAAATGTATACCCCGAGACAACACACATATACTTACCACACAGCCGCTCGTCGCCGCCATCCTTGCAACCATCACCGGGCATACCGTACATTTAGTTCCCATAATCAGCACAGAACCCATCCGGACAGGTGAATTGAAATCTTGTGCAGTCGCCAATAGCTAAAGTTACAGATTGAAATCCTGTAAAGTAGATTTATTACTATATTATATTCTATATATCGGCTAATCTAATTTAGGGCGAAGGTTTCCCTTTTTAATATTCCTCACTTTCTCACGTCTACTTAATGCGAATAATTCGTTTTCCCTCTAACGTATCCCTTTGTATTGCGGTTTATTGCGTTTTGGATAACAAGGATTATGAATATCAATTTATGGCAAATAATTTATGAAAATTTGTTATTTTTTATTATTATTATTATCAGCATCATCATCATCATGAACCAATTTAAATTTTAAAAACAAAAACGGTATGTTGTTTCGTACTTTCCGGTACACCTCCATCGAATATAGGGGTCAACCAGCTTCAAACGATGTGATGCGAGTGAATATTCCCGATGTATTGCCACAGTTTTGGCTTGAAATAACGCCCGCTAAGTACCAATATTGAAACTTCGAGTCACCATAGGGCCACCGAAGTAAAAAAAACTGTGGATAGGAACGGAAGCTGTGTTATTACTATTTTTGTTTCTGAATTAATGGGTTTTTTAAATCAAACTCGATAAGTCTACTTTGTGCTTATTTTGATTCAGAAGATTCTGTTGCCCAAGAGAGAGAAGAGAGAGAGAGAGAGAGAGAGAGAGAGAGATTGAACGATTTACTTGACTTTTAGTGGGAAACTAATTGCGTTTTGACAAAAGGGAGGACATTACTTAAGTTTTATTTTGTAACCATACTTCCAAACGGTCGAGTTAAATTTGGAAGGAAGTGGTTAGTGTGGTTGATAAAACGCGCTCGTTAATTGGATTAATTTCCATTAACATCCTCCTTCTTACGTGGTGGACAAGGGGATTCCATTGACCCCCCCCCCACCCCCCCCCCACGGAAACCACTTTCCCGAAGGAATTGTTTACGAAATTCATACCAAAACGCAGCGACATAAGACAAGAACAATAAGTAATAAAATTAGATCCCACAAAGAAACATAAAAATTAGGGCCAAATATTATCTTCAATTGGAACAAAAGGAAACCCAATAACATGACCTTGTTTTATAACCCGGTGAAGGTGCCTACCTTCACTTTTTTTCGCTAAAATGACGGAATGATGAAGATATTATTACCCGGAAGCTTTTACGAAAAGCTTTGGCTTTTAGCCCACCGGAGCAAAGTCCAACCCCCCCCCCCCTTGGTAAGACAAGGGTTAAAGGGGGATGACCAATTGAAGTAATTTGCTCATATAGATAAAAACCTCCATCTATAAAGTTTCGCGCCGATATTCAAACCGTTTTTTAAGTGGAGCTAAAACGTGATTTGTAATCACCCTAGAGTGGTAGACTTGTGTTTAATGGGCCATATTTTTGCTCATAACATCCAAACCAAATATCCTTTGGCCCTAAGATTCACGAGAAATGAAAAAAGTGTAGCTTTCTTCGATACCAAAATGTGACCACTGGGGTTCCTGGAGACGAGGCTATTAGCGATCGGAACATGACCTTCGCATCACTCAACTTATTGTACTTCAACTTGTTACAAATGTCTATCTACGAGCCACTCCCTTGTGGAAAGGGGTGTTCCTAGGGACCGCCCTATTATCTAATTACACGGGCGAGCGATTCATTTTATATGAAATATGCGTATCCCGAAGTTAGAAAAAGAACAAAAAATAGAGTCGGAAAAGTATATCGTTATTCGTAAAACTGAAAAAATTAGTATGCGAGTCCTTAGCGCCCCCCCCCCGTCCACTTAAGGGTTAACTAAACAATATAACATTAGATGAAACTAATAGACCAAGGTGTCTTACATTACAAGTGTCTTTTCCGTCTCTGGTCTTCCAGCACATATCATAGTATCAGTGATCATATCACCAGGGTATTGGTCTTGACAGGATTGGCCACTTACTACTTCGACGTTGATTTCTTGTAAAATTGGGTATATGTAACCTGTGTAACAAAAGTTGTCGAATCCAATAAAAATGTTGAGAACAATACTGATAACTGTCAATGATCATTGTTTCTGTATTCAAGGTAGGTCAAGATAAACCATTAATAGCCGTTACGTATTAATCACTTTATGTGTTTGTGGAGTTTTGGATAATCATTAACAGAATACCCCGAATTCCTTGTCCTTACATATTATGCCGTATACCAAAAGAGTTTTTTTTTTATTATTTTGATATTATCAAAACAAAATACCAAAAACACTCATACTAAGATCGTCGTAACTTATTTGCAGAAACGTTGCATCTACGTTTTCATTTCTTTCGTCTGTATCTTTGACTACCCATTTGTCCCACAATATTAAGACAAATAATAAATCCGAAGGTATGAATATTCGAAGAAATGTTCGAGAAGATGCCGCATTGGTAAAACTAGAGGGCAATAGACAACATCAGAAATGACTGATAATAATTCATAGTAAAAGAAAAAGAGCTAGACGTTTATTTTGAGATTATGCCATTCATTAATATTCCAAGGATCCGGACACAAGATTTGAATGTAATTTTCGTTTTATAAATGGTGGCGTTCCCTTGTAAAGTGAGGGGTATGGGGACAAGTACCACCCCGCCATGTAATAGTGTGATTCACGGTCCTACAACACTTGAATTTTGAACCACTAAAAGCTGTGTTCTTCCCCTTTTTCTATTGATATCAAATGAAGTACTAACGTGGCTAATAGCGTTGGAATAATCACGTCCTTCAATATCGACAAGGAAGCACACTTTTCAATATGCAGGCACGGCAGTTTAGGATAATTAATAACAAAAATGCACCAAGGAATTTTAGATTTACATGCGATAGGAAACGTCCAAAAGTAAAATATCGATTTCCGCGGGAGCTGATTTTTTTGCCAAAATGAAGTCATTTGTCCCTTCTTTATTTTAAATGGTGTTTGACAGATTTTAGTATTTTTCGAAGCTGTTTTTCCAAACCATTGCATTTTATCATTCATTTTAATCGATTACGGAACATACATATATAATAGCATATTATTGATCAATGACACATTAACTTTAATTAGCATAGGTCACAATGCCATGGGTATGGCCAACGGTGGTCAGGAATGGGACCATATGGACCCTAACCGGAAACGTCAATGAGGGAAATCAAAGGGGATAACACCCCCCCCCCCTTTCGGGTGTGTTAAAATGGACGAGGTTTAAACTCGTATTCGTATCCAGAGAGATGCGCGCCTCACTTGGCTTAAAACGCTGCCCAAACCGACAATCTGTCTGCAATTGAATGTTATAATAACGTCAACACTTTACCATCCTCCGCTCACACCCTCCCCATCCGGTGACTTCACAAGGCGTTCCAGAGCAAATTATCTGTCTAATTCAGTTGCGGCACACATATGTTCTGACATAGTCGGTAATTCAATCATTCCATTCTTTCCTTAATACAATGCTATGTCCCATTCATTGTCTGACCAGGTGTAGTTGGTGTGGTATTTATATCATTCCACCCGCACTGCGCCTTAGTTTGTACTGTCTCCCCTCTTCTAAGATCTGTAACCCGCGGCAATGCTGTAGATGTCCGGGTATTGAATGAATCCACTGTAGCAATGATCCACAACCTGTAAATGTAAAATTGTCGTTAATAGCTAACATAATCTCAATAATAATACTATAATAACAAAATAATGATAACAGATTTAGATGGTCAGGCAGCCATTTCGAGGTCAAAACTCTTTTAGGTAAAATTCATTTAAAAAACAAACTACATTTTTTTAAGGTCCAAAGTTTTATGTAGTCCCGAGTCATTTGAGGGCCAATGGCATGGAATCAATAGAGTATCATTTGGCTGTCGAGAGTCATTTAAAATAGGTATTTAAAAAAGTCAAATGTCATTTGAGAATTTCGATGTAAACCAATCAAAGTCCAATTTATATGCCGTTAACCTTACAAGGGAATCAAAACTTTTATATTAAGTTTAATGTCAGAAGGCGATTTTCAGACGACTGACTTGACGATAGTTATCCAAAACGGAATAAACCATCCTAAATACTGCCTATAATAATATGTACAAACTTGCCATCAAGAAACTCTTTTTCTTCGCTATCAATGCGACTTGCTACCTAAACGTTTAGGTTTTTCTTTTCTCAGAGATCTTGATACTGTCAGCCTGCCAACCTGAATTGCAAGGATTGAACCAGCTTACGGGAGAAACGGTACCAAAGACGAGTTCAACGCCCAGCACAGACTATTTGCATGAGTTTGCCAGGCCAGAAGGTAACTCGCGCCAGATGACGGATGGTTGAGATTTTGGTTTCGATATAGACCATCCATGAATTTAAAAGGCATTGTTCATTCCATGGGTGTAGTAAAAGGAACCAATTTCCATTCCAGGAAATTGGTCTGTACTCGCTCAGCGAAAGTTTAGAGAGTGCTCCAGACTGTTAAACATGCCGAATATACCAACATATTCGTAGGAAGGAGAGTGTCCAATGTCATTGGGCGAGCATATAAATATTCACTTTCAGTAAAGGCAATGCAACTCCTCATACTGCCAATGTCCAGTGAAGCAAGATTCTGCTGCGCCGAAATACCGGTCTATGCCGAAACGCCCCGGTCAATCGGCAGATGACCTTTGCCGTACGGCAGGGGTATCTCTGCCGAAAACGCCCGGTTTCCGCAATTATTCATGCCGAAATGCGGGCTACCTCATTACCCTGCCGAACGTCAAGGGTACTTGCCGAAACAATGGGTTTCCCAGTAGTTTCGGCACAGATGAAAGATATCCTTATGGCGACAAAGCTTGCGTTTGTTGGATGTAACTAAGTTCTTAATGTCCATTGGTCTGTACAGACACAGGAATGACACCTATTTTGGTGTCACATGAACTCAGCCTTCGTACGACAAGCTAGATTCGCTACAACCTAATAATTTTAGGCCGTTCATTATGTTACCGGGGAAGGGCGCCGGAGAAATTGAAAGATGTGTTTGGAAAATTGGCATAACCCCAATGTAAAGTTAAGCTACATAGGCCCCCTATTGCTTAGAACCCATACACCCATCCCACACACTCACACATTAGGTACAAGTCATATGATGTAACTGCGGATATGCAGATGGTGCTTGGTTTACTGAATAATAAATTATAGCACGACCACCCCCCCCCCCTCAGAACTAAAAAAAAATAAAACACATAACTAACCCCTCTTTGTCAAGTAGAAAATCTCATGTTCTAATCCCATGTTTGTACTCACCGACCCCAATACCAAACCCTAACCTAATTCCCTAACCCTAATCTTAACCCATAGGGTTCCTATAGTCCCTATAAAACCCAACCCTCAACCTAACCAGTGTTGCAACCCCGGCCTTATGTACCCTCTTTGGGGCATAAGGGGACCTTTACATGGGAGCCATATGTATACTCAATGTAGTTAACGTATACATTCTTCCGAATGTTCGGCTACCAGGCTTTGCAAATGAATCGCGGGACTCTTAATGGGGTTATGTGGGTGCTTTTGGCGTTACAAGATCGTATTTACGTCAACTATTACTACCATGCTGTTCCTAAATGCCAACAAGCCTGATTTTTGTAATGAGTTTCATGGTAGAAGAATGTCCATAAAATCAAGGAAAAAATGCCAGTAAACACGTGCTCTACAAATCAACAACACGTTATTCCACTCCCTTCTCCTTGCCGAATGCCCCGGTACTCGGAAATGCAGAAAGTAGGTAAATTCGGCACGGGTGGCATTTGCAGCAGCCGGGTGGTATTTCGGCACAAACAAATTTTTGGAAGAGCAGGGGTATTATCCATTGGCCAGCAAGTCCTGATCTCGCCTAAGAGAGCCTGGGACCAGGCGAAATGTTAAAGCAGATCGACACATAAAGGAGACACTACATGATCAACAAGATGGAAATTATCCAGGGAGAATGGAACTACGGTCCTAACAGAATATGAGAAAATCTGGTAAACAGTACTGGTTAAACGCTGCAATGATGGCATCAGTGCAGATGAGGAAACATTGACTAGCTCTGAATGGCCAAACAATGTATCATGATTGAAAAATGGGCATTTTCTCTTTTTTCGTGAAAAGGGGAAAGAAAAACTTACTTTACTTGATAATGAATGGAAAGTTTGAAAGGTTACATCACATTTTATTGTTTGTTTGTCTTGCAGTTTTGTCTTGTTTATTGTTTGCCTATTCATAAAATGAATAAAATAATTTTTTAACTAATAAAATTAAATCGTTTTTGTAAATGGCATTGGTTGAGTTTAGCCTTTAAATAGGCAAAGTGCCCACTCTTTCCTGAAAACGGCATTTTTGTAAAAAGGGCTGTGTTTTTATACCCAATGTGTGTGGTTTGGTTTTAAGTAGCAACTTTCTGTGGTCTACCTTGGTTGTAGGAATTCATGAGTTAGACTAGAGTAAGACTCTTTTACGGAATAAAGCTGTAAACCTGGTAATCCTGTGATCCTCTTATAGAAGATTTCCATTAATAGACTAGTTCATGAGGTCTTAATAGAGGATGAACCACTTTTGTGGCAGAGCCAAATAGTCAGGGAGTGCAGCAAAGTCGTATCTGCATATTGTCATTTTGGAACAAGCCATTTTGTGTTCAAAATTCTTTGTTTTTCACCCTGTATTTACATAATCAAGCAAAAACTCAATTTCCCCAAAAGATCAGTTACGACTTTGTTGCACTACATGAGACATATTTTCCTCTCGTTCAATTTTTTTAATTGCTCAATCATTCGTTCTACGTGCCGAAGTATGCAACGAAATATTATTAAATTATAGGGGGAACTTATGTTTGGGAACCCGCCTTTAGAAGTCATGACTCATGCCAGAATTTCACGCCAGAAATCGTTCACACGGGACTGGATGGTGGTGAGTGGTTTTGATATAGGACCTAATAGGATTGTAATGAATTACATTCTATGGTGTCGTATAATGAACCAAACCCATTCAATGAGGAATGAAGAGAGAACAGGACCGACAGACAGACCAGTGACAGAGGTAGTGTGCTCAACCGTTATATACGCATCCTTGTAACGGTTGAGCAAATTCAGAATTCGGATCAATTTAACCTACGGTAAAGCGGATTCCCGCATCACACTAGAGGACTCTGGTACCGAGTGATGAGTGCAGGTAACAAACCCGGGATGATCCCCTACTCTTTCCGACGAGGTCTGCAACTTTTTACGTGCTCAGGATTGACTCCACTGACACACGGGACCAACGGCTTTACATGACTCTCCGAACCATGGGCGCCGGGCACCCATTGCATATACCTGCACATTCTACGCAATGGGTGGGAGCGAGGAGAAATTCCATAATCACACTTATGCAATTATGAAATTTCCGACCTTATATATAGGAACTATTTAAGTATGACCAAGAAACCCGACTCTCGAGGGGCTCGAACCAGGGCCGCTCGGTCGATGTTATATCCTGCCGACGGTTCAGCGCCTTAGACCGCTCGGCCACCTCGCCCTCGAATTAGAGTCAATAACAAAATCAGGATCAGAAGCAATAGAAGAAGTGCATTCGTTATGAGGTACATGTCTTATCTGATTACTTACATACAGTTTGCAGCGGTGATCACCCATTCTGGAGTTACTATAGTAGCACCACATCGAACCTGCTGTTGCTTTACAAGCATCGCTGCATGCCATGGCCATTCACCAACCTTAGCGTCAGCACCGCCTATAATATTGATTTCTGGGTCTAGAGGGGCTGTCTGGTTCCACAGTTGGGATCATCTACAAGTAGGTAGACAAACATGGAGATTCTATTATAAGAAGTAGTACTTGTTAAAATATTTAAAGGTTATTAAGGTTAAGTCCTCACAGATCATTCAAGTTTCAATCAACCTGGATGTACATGGTATAAATGAAGATAAAACATGAAGAATTGTGATTTACACTAACAAAGAGACTAGCATTTCTGTTCCGCATGCTTTGTTTAAATGGGTCTTTATTCGTTTAACTAAATGATTGGCACTTATAACTCTCATGCTTCAGTTTTCAAGAATGGAATAACGATTATGGCAGACCCCATGTCCAATAACTTGAAAAAAGGTTTTCGCGAAATAAGTTACCGACGGAAGTCCAAGTTTTTTCGAGTTAAAATCCAGTTTACGAAAGTGCAATGTGAAATACTTCGAAAAAACAAGTTTTCACACTGATAAACAAATTTTTCAATCGAAAAATTGACCTGCGGGTTTTCGTTTGAAACTGGTTTTCGCTCGAAAACCAGGATTTTCAATTCGATTATCTCTCTGAAGTTTATGGTTTAATTCTAGAAATCTAAATACTAAATGTATTAATGTATGTTATGTAAGTAATGTAAAATGATAGATCTTACTTCGTCAATCATAAGCCAATTATATACATACAATTCAGTAAATAAGTTAAACTTACTTTGCCACGCAGAGGTTAGTAAACGTCGCTAGAAGGAACAATTGAACAGTTGTTTTCCGCACGGATGTGCCGTGCGCCATGTTCCTGAGGGAGAAACAGAGGGGATACGATATTTTTTGCTCAGCAAACATAAACAAGGCAACTGAAACGTCTTCTATATAATCTTCCTTCCTTAGCGTGTCCACAGTCCATTGATAAATGGCTTATGGTGGTGTCAGGAATTAATCAACTGAGTAAACTGATCCGGGGCCGCGTATATCCATGATACGACGCTCCTAACATGGCCCCCTTTTTGAGACTGGTGGCGGATTGGGAACAGTCAGGGGTTTTGCACCCTACTCTTCTTCGCACTGGACTGCGATGCTACATGACATTGTGACTCTCTGTACACGGGACATCGACGACTTAACGTCCCCGCCGAAGGACGGGATGCTTTCATGATTCTTTTCCCAATTCCAAGTGAACCATGGAGGAGAGCGGTATTCTATCAATACCTCGTATACAGATTAAATCCGATTGAGTACCCGAATAAATCCCAGCTAGTGACCCCCCCGTGATTCGAACCCGGGGATTTTTTTGGTAAATTTGCGCAACAGGCAAGCAACCTAACCGCTAGACCACGCTCTATAACCTTTAAACATGAAAGCCTTTACTGTCAGTATCTCGGCTGTAATGGAACACGTATATTTGACTGTTTTGCGACATCCGACATCATACTAAAAATAGCTTAATTTTACAGATCAGCCTACACACTAACACAATTTGATTAGGACAAAACTTTGTTTACCACAACGTGATATTTGTCAAAGACGCTTCAAAATTTTGTCCATGCAACCGTGACAGCCTAGGGATCGTCGGATGGCTATTGTAAGTTCTGGCCGGAAAATATGCCGATTGGCGAAAACCCTTGATTTTGAGATTTTTCATATACATCTATTTTTGCAGTCATAACAACTCAGCAGTTATGACGCACTATGACGTATATTGTTGAAACTTGATATGTTTGTACTTCATTTGAAGAAAAAGAAAGCTACACACTGATACCAAACAAGATGATGTTGTTTTGTCTTATTACGAAAAGATCAGGGGGATGGTCACCACCCCCACCTTCCTTGGTCGTGAATGTAGTAGAAAACTCTTGATTGGACGAGGGTTATAATGTCTTACAATGTATTACCAGTATTAACAAAAGAGCGACTTCCTGCCGGCTCGAACTGTGTGGTATTCGTCTAAGTAAATTCTCTTATAATCCAAGGTCAGGGGTTCGATCCACACGCCAGGCTTGTATTATTTTATTTTAGAGATTGCAAATGAAAACTCATAGTTGCGATTGAAGTAGAAAATAATGTATAAGTTGCTGTTTGGGATAATTAAACTGGTTTAGGGTAGTAAAATCAATCAAAAAACTTGTTGGAGTAGCAAAATCAAACCGAAATACTTTTTTAGGATAGCAAAATCAAATCGAAATACGTTCTTAGGGTGCAGTGTGCTTCATACTTGTGATACGAAAATAGGTCTCTCGTTTAGTTGGGGTTTTCTGGGTCAAGGGTTAAATAGAAAATTTAAAGAACTATAAAAGTCATAGCAATTTACTTACAGCGCTATTTTTTCATTGAAGAAAACAGTATATATCATAGCCTAATTATATAACCTAGGGAGAAAATAAATGTTTTCTGGGTCAAGGAATTTAATAAAACTATTCCCCAAACTGTCGGATGAATATAAAGATGATGTTTATTTGTAAATGTCACTGTTTTCCAAGATAGGCCGATATTTTAAATACAAGTACCTAAGAGTGTAAGAATTACTCCAATCTGGCAAACTTATTAAAAAATACATATAAATATATATATTTAACCCAAAATGCTTGATAATTAATGCCAACACAAAATTCCCAGTAATTTCTCCTTAGAATTTCCTTACTGGGCTTTAGGGTCCCTATGAACGAAAAACCCAAAACATTCACTACTGACCATGTCCACTTAAAAGTGTAAAATTTGCGGCCATCTTTATTCTTGATATATCTGAAACAAATAAATTATAGTTTCTATTAAAGTAACACAGGCCTATATATCAAAATTCCCATGCAAATACAGGTATATGTTTGGGTGAATACATTAAGAGCGGTCAAGGTGTCACATTTTGGGTGTCACGTTGGTGTCCAAGAATGTTATGACTCACGACTCATCTGACAGTTTGGAGAATAGTCTTGTTGAAATCCTTGGCCCAGAAAACGTATACTTTGAAATCAAAATCGTCATCCTAGATGCTTTATAGTACGAGATATAAATGATGTTGGCTTTTATACGCCCACCATCTTAGAAAATAGGGGTGTATGAAAACTTTCATTACTTTTATATTCTTCTGACAGTTTTGTATATTTTTTTTGAACTCCTTGTCCAAGCAAATCCTTAATTTGGCACCACAACAATCTTACTATAGCCCATATACCTTATGCCCCTAGAGGAAAATGACTACCAACCTGATCATCACCTCAAAAAGGGAGGTAGCGTTATTTGTCTTTTTAGATATAGGAGCAAATTCCCACTAAACACAAGGCAGGGGTCCGCTCTGTGATTTTTGATAAGTGGCAAAAATGGTATTTTAGGTTTGTGTCAATAAGATGTTAGTTATCTTGGACAATGGAACAATATGCAAACTTTGATAGTTTGGGGAACAAAAAATGAACTCCTAGACCGAGAAGAAATATTTTTACACCAAAATTGTCTTCCTAGGGGTTTTTGCCTTTAAGATTGTTGCCATTTTGGAAATTGGTGTCGTTTTTAAATTGCCATTACTTTTAATTTTGCCATCACTTGTTTTCATGAACTCCACAACTCAAATGAATGGTCAATTTTGGAGATATGATGGCAAAAGTTATTTTTTCGGCCCCGGGACCCCTCTCTTTAATTGGTTTGTGCTGCAGAAATATTAACACAGTTCTTGCCATTGATAAAAAGCGTGAAATGTTCATCCGATTATAGGGACCAAAAGAAGAGAAAATCGAGGGTTAGTTTGTTCTCCATAAACAAAATAATTTTATGTTTTTTAAACATAAACTCACTATTACTTATATTACATGATTTAATAGGCGAACTGACTCCGGGAACTGACCATAAACTTGCTGTTGAATGTGCTCGTGTGTTTTAGTGACTACGTTTACAAGCATATTTGTTTTCTTAGGGATGCATCTTTAAAAAAAATACAAGCATTTCACCGTACTGATGAATTAAAACTGTTCCCCACCAAGGTCTAAAAACAGTACACTTAAAGGGGAGGATATTTTCATATTTCGTGCGATTAATAATCGTTGGCGTATAGGAAGAGTGGAGCTCATATGGACACCCCTCTGAAAACCACTTTGCTGTTTCATTTTGTTATCAAAACTCTGGCAATTGATAAGGTACAGCAACTCGACCACAAAACAAGGGAAAGTGAAATTTGGTTGTACGGATTCAAAATGGTGGTCCAAAACATTTTTATGCC
This sequence comes from Ophioderma brevispina, assembly GCA_023653785.1. Lineage (NCBI taxonomy): Eukaryota > Metazoa > Echinodermata > Ophiuroidea > Amphilepidida > Ophiodermatidae > Ophioderma > Ophioderma brevispina. The sequence goes on along the minus strand of JAMKCH010010418.1, from coordinate 129,532 downwards.
ATGCACCTAATTCTCCCACCAAATATTAAAAACGCTTGTCTGAAGGACCTTTTCCATAAAATTTGGCTCATAACAGGCTAATAATGTGCTTTTGACCTGAACTGAGGCCATTTTTCAGGTTTTCATGATATTCCTAAAAGCATGTGACCTTTGCGCTCATCCCTTAGAGGCGGACGTAAAGGGTTATGAGATTTTCTGAGGATACATATTTGAACTTGATTGATTGTAGAACACCTACCGAAATGTTTCAAAGGGTATCGGGCGTAAGAAAGAAGTTTGGAACTTGCGCGCTGTCTTAATCGGCCCAAGAGAGAAGCATGCTCTGATTTTCTGTCTGCAATACTAAATCATCATTATATTAAACATAGTCGGGATTTTAGGCTTATCCACTTCAAATGTGATTTGATACATTGGTACGGATTTTAAATATACACAAAAGCCCGGTTTAACAAAAAATGGCGCTTTATTATTCTTTTTAGTGAACAATCGCAGGGTTCGATATACTCAATATTGTTTGCGCATATTTTTACAACTTTCGCATAAAAATATATCAACCGTTATTTTGGGTAATTGTTGGAAAATTTCTACGGATACGCAAACTCGAATGTGTGCGTGATATGTAATTGATGAATGATGATACACGAGTCAATAAATGTGTACTAACAGGCTGATTTTGAAAATGTTGAAATGTTTTAAAAGATGGCTTGCGGTCTGAAAGAAAGAATATCTACTGCAATAAGATTGCCTTATTAGCAGAATTAACTGACAAATGTTGTCTATGGAGGTCGCCATATTCGGCATTGGTGACGTTGCTCGGCATTGGTGACGTTGTATGGCTTGAGAAGTCAATAGACAAAAACAGGTGTCTATGTAATGTCTGGGATACTCCATGCAGATCATTAAATCTGATCATATAGTGTGTCCAGTAGAAAATCACTAACGATCGCTTAAAAAACTGGGATGAATTCTTGAACAGGATATAACTGAAAAGGTTTGGTTGTACGTTATTTCATTCATCGGATACTTCTTTCAAGACACTGTGTACTACATACTATCATGATTTCTATTTTTTACGTTGGCCGATCAAAATGGCGGCAATCATACAGAAGATATTATAAACGTGTTACTTTGTTATCAATAATGCAGTGTCATTTTTCTGACTGAAAGACATTCATTTTAAACAAAAATGTACTTATAATATTTTGAAGCATAAATTATAATAGCCTGGCATTTCGCTTTAACCTTTTGCGCCATCGCATTGCATTTTCTTCAAGTTTGATTATGTGAACGGACCCCGGGAACTGATCATCCTTAGGCACCAACATGCGTGAAAAAAAATGGGCACCTCTTATTTACGCCCCCTTCCCAATTAAAGTGTTGGGAAATACTGTGATTGCATGTGTGTAAAGCACGATGTCAACAAACCTACTATTCAATTGCATGTCTTTATTTTCAATTTGTTAGGGAAACTGAATGTTATGATACAAAATAGTAATTAACCAAAAAATGCTTGAAGGTTAGAAAATGGAACACATGATACTAGAAAAGATTGCTTTGGATAATAAATAGTTTACTTTTTAATCTATCTGATTCAGTACACCGTTATAATATATCCTACCTGTTTCAATGTGCTATCCAGTGAGATGTGTAGTTAAGATTCCTTGGAATGAAGTCCGGGGAATGAAACGATTCTCACCTGGGTTTTTTGATAATTGCACAAATCAATGACAAATTACTATGTCATATCAATTACATTACGGCTCCATTTCAGATTTATGCGAGATACACACGCCCTGGACCCTGTTCCCAGCTGATATCACAAACTAATATCGTGCTATGTTCCAAAGGCGCTTTGTTTGCTTTCTTCACGTAACGAAGTTCACTTTGATCAACCTTTAGAAAATTCGTTATCGAATGTGTCAACAACTAGTTGGGCTAGGTTGCATTAATTTTGCTTATTTTACTTGACCATTTGACCTTCTTTGAATAAACTTTAAAGTCAGCTTTCATATTCATTCAATGAAGAAATTGTCAATATCATACTCGGTACCAGAAACTTAGTGGAAGATCGTTGGATTTAGGAACTTTCTAATATGTGTCTCACCTTTCTTGACTCATATAATCAACTATTAGCTATCTGGATTTTTTTCACACCATATCGTATCATGCTATATTAGTTGTTTGAATAACAATTAACGCCAACTCCCTGATAGCAATCTACTCCAGAGGGTCTTACAGACCGTTGCTCAAATGTTACTATCATAATTTGCTGATAATGTTTGGCAATTACAAAGGTCATTTGGTTTACAACAATTTTGTCCTGATTCGATTACTTAATCATCATACTTCAAAATCAGTATACAGAAGGTAGATTTTATGAACCACACAAATCAATAAAGTCAAAATTTGGAAGAAATTTAGGAGAGAGAGAGAAAGAGAGGGTATAGATGAGAAAGACGAGAGAAAAAGAGTAAAAAGACGAAGTAAAAGCGAGAAGATGGTAGTCAGGTGCAATAAATTAAAATAGTGTGATGTAAAGGGGACAGGGAGGAGAAACTGAAGAGATAAGGAAGGAGAGAGAAGGGGAAGGGAGAATAAAAGGGGAATAAAATGAACAGATAAAGACTGGTGTAGGAGGAGTAGGGAGAGGGGATGGATGGACATGATGGAGGGGATAAAGAAATATACGAAAAAACTACGAAAAAACAGCGAGAAAACACGGAGAAAAGAAAGGGGAGAGTGAGAGAGATGGTGAAAAGCTGTTAATAGTAAACATACACGAGCTAGAGTAAGTACTGGGGAGAGAGAGGGGGGGGGGGGCATTCATGCATTTGTCATATTCCTTGCTTTATACACAAACAAGTGTGTCCCAGTGCTAGTTTCATTATATGACATCAACACATTAGTAATATTGAATTACCTGTTTTTGAAAATTTCCGACTTGGGAATTTGCTAGATGTAGTGTCCTTTTTTATTTTCTATGGCCTGGGAGAGATGGGAGATGTACTCATTTTTAGAAAAATACAACCATCTGTTCTTCACTATTTGTATTATTTTGAGGCATATACGATAACTCATAACACCAGTTTCCTCATAATGTTTTCTTTTCATAATTAACTATGATGTTCCAATAACGCCTAAAATTAATATTTAAAGCATGTCTTGCAAGTGTTAAGATCAGATCACTTCTATTCTGGACAATGTCGTATAATAACATATTAAATTGAAAAAAAATGCCATTTATTCATGGATAATTTAGAAAATTATTTACAATCCTAGACCTAGACGAACTCCAAACGCGTGCGTTTGGAATGTTACATGTATCGTCTATTGCCAGTGCCTATGAGCTGTTCCAGATTTCTTGATTAGTATCAACAAGTGGTCTATGGCTAGCGTTGCTTGCACCGCCAATACATAATGTCAACCGCGGGGTAAATTGACCAATGAGCATTGAGATTCGAGCCACTAACTCAGGGCGCGTGCATGTATCTACGGAATAAATCGCAACCACGACAATGACAATAACCCAATTACTGGGGGTCGTCGGTTCCAAATTTGTGTAAACACATATATCAATACGGAATAAATTCGCAATCTCATCATGTGCGCAGTTCACACTCCAATGAAAAACGTTTTACACAATTGGCACTCGCCAGTGGTGACTAGATAACCAATGGTGATTGGCTGACTTCGAACTCGCGGGATGACCCAGTTCTGACGAGTTGGGCCACCCATATCCGGCTGTCAAAAAAAAAAAGTCGGCGTAAATTAAACCAAGTGCTTGAAAATTCTCAATACTGGAACCATATCGAAAGGCATTGTGGGGAAAATGGATGCAACCGTAACGATTGCGTGTTACATTTTCGTGGCTTGAGAGCACATAGAAGTCCCATAAAATTGTTTCAGACCCAATAAGATACATTATTTAAAACAAAACATAGTAACGGATCCTCTGATGCAAAATCTCCATAGAACCCTTCATTTTCCGGAGATATTTGAGATTTAGTATTCTTTTACACACATTCTCTATGGGGGACTTATAACGTTACTCTCTCGCGCGTACAAATTTTAGATAATATCTTTATCTAGTATTAAAATTTAACTATCTTTCTCAGTTGGGACACAGACTCACCGGTGGGAAATACTTTCGCGGGCCGCCGTAAAGTGGTCATTTGGTTCATTTTGGAGAAAATCCTCTGAAAAAAATGACTTCAAATGCTCTGGGGCATCTAAACTAGGGCAGAATAACCTATCACCAAAACTTCAATATGCGTTGTACACAGTGGTCTCCTAGAGTTAGTATGGCCTTTTCCCCGGAATTTAGAAAATTATCCGAAAGTCTGAGTTATTAACTCAAAATTCGAGAATATTTTCTTAGAATTTTTAAAAATATCTCAAAGTCTGAGTTATTAACGCAAAATGCGAGATATTTCCTCAGAATTAAATTTTAGAGAAATCATCTCAAAGTCTGATTTTATTAACTCAAAATTTGAGATTTTTTCTCAGAATTTAGAGAACGTTTCCCAAAATCTGAGTTAGTAACTCAAATTCGATATTTTCTCAGACTTTTTGAGAATTTTCTCAAAGTCTGAGTTATTAACTCAAAATTCGAGATATTTTCTAAGAATTTGATAAATTATCTCAAAGTTTTCTAATTTTCGAGATATTTTCTCAGAGTTTAAATATTATAAAGTTTGAAACGTTTCCTACAGTTCGAGATATTATTTCAAAAGTAAATATATTTTCTTGAATATTGAGTTATTATCTCGGTACTTTGAGATATCTCAAAATTCTAATCTGTCATCTGCAAATGCCAAGATAAGAATTTCAAGAAAATTATTTCGAAAGTTGATTATTTCTGTTTGTTTTAATATGTTTTCTCGAATTACCAATTATTATATCGAAGTTATTATCTTGTAGTAATAATTATTTATTTTTTACATGTCACTTTCGGGGCTTCGTAGTTATTATATTTTTGTAGTGGGCATATTGAATACGTAAGGAAAGCGCCAACGCAAGCATGTAGCCGTTAAAAGTCAATTTTTTTAAGGGTTCGAACTTTGGTTGAGCGGCATGAGTACTCGTGGGACGAGGAACGATATTTTTTTCGCGCGGTTTTCATTAAGCAAATTTTCAACTGATTAATTATTAAACACAGGAGAGGGCCAATTATTCCCACAGTCTGCAGAATAAGTCTTAAATATGTATATTTTTGTTTATAAATATACAATTTCAAGATTTTCATGATCATGCTGTCGAAATTCCAGCATGATTTTGCAATGTTTACATTTTCAAGTTCCTGCGAATGGCAGATTATCAAAATGAATGACTCTTTTTTACATGAGAAGAAAAGTATTGGTATTTTCATCTTCTGATAATTATTTCGCTGGCTTCTGTTCGGTATTGCTGGCGGCGTTGTAAATATAGCACAGGGAATAAAGATGGCAGCTTCCATGAATTTTGTAACAGTACACCTTTGTCGGAAAAAATTTGGATTTTTTCGCAAGGAATGCCCCAATGACCATGAAAACCATCTGGTACGACTTATTCAGGATTATTTCCATTATATATGTGCCGAGGATTTATGCCAATATTCCTTTACCATTTTTCCTTCATGTACATCTGCACGAAATAACATAGCACCTGTATAGAGTTGATTGGTGATGGACCAGTTACATGCCTGCGAATCCTTCCTGCGAATCGTTTATGGCCCATAGTATTAAACTCTAACAGATACATTGCCCAGTGTGTAACAGTCAGTCCTACCTATTTCAAGATACCAGGCCCTAACATGTTAGCAAACATTGCTGTTAACTGTCTATAGCTTAACTGATTATTTCTTTCAAAAAAAAAAATCAAGGCTCACCCAATTACCATCAACTGCCGTAACCCCATTCAGTCATCATTACTTTTTCTATATTTAGAGTGCATTTCTGTTGTAAAACGACACAGTTTCCCAATAAATTACTAACAACTTAACCACCTATTTTTGTTTCCTTCTGAAAGTTTCCAGGAGACACAAATAAAACGCTCGGCTTTTTTGTTGCTCAACAACATTTCTCACGAGGTTCGTATCTACTGCGTCATGCTTGCGTGACATTGTCACGCATGCAATCAAAGTTTTGCATCGAAAACAACAACAGCGAATGAGGAATGACGTCTTAGCATGCCATAATTCCCGATTTTTCAGACAAACTATTATACTCGATTTGCGTTGCTACGTTGTCCCCTGGGAGTTTTGACTGATTCAAAAGTTGGAGGGGGGCTCTACCCGGGGAAAATTGAAAGATTCAAATGCATGTGCCACACCGATATTTGGAGGAAACCCCAGTTCATTTCTCACTCACTAAAACGGATTCATAATGTATGGAAACGCACTAGAGTGTATGTATTTCAGGTCTTAACCTGCCGCCTCATTGAATTTTCAACTCCGCAAGAATGGTGCGGGGTCACATATCCATGAATAGAGTATATGTACATCAAGATCAACTCTGTAGATTTTTCGTTGAGGTAAATTCTCATGGGCCTAATATGTTCTTTTTTGTATTCGTGATCTGACTTTCGCCCATTTGGGATACGATTTTCGGTTCGGCGTGTTTAGCTCTAATTTTCTCGCACGACATGCACATAGTTCTAACAATTTTCTACTGGAAATCAAGATTAGTATCTTATATGCGTGTTAAGTGACACGAATTGAACTGAAAAAACAAAGAATTTATATTCTTAGAGTACTCTCACCGCAAATATGAAGCGCTGGGATTTAAAAATTTTGTTGGACTAATCAGGGCACTCTGTTAAAAAATACCGGAAGTAATGCCCTGGCGTTCCAACTGATAATATCAGCGGTTGTTGGATTTAGATCCATCCAACGATGGCGCTACTACACCCAAAAGCTACCAAAACACACAGACGATGGCGGACAAGCAATACTAACCTTTTGTCTATTGGCGTAGCGAGCAACCGACTTTAAGGTGATAATACTGGATCCAGGGTTTCCTACCGGAAATCATTTTTACCGAAATCCTATCCACAATGCACAACGATGGTCGATTAGATAAAATAAATAGCGCATATATATTTCTATGGTGTTTGGTCATACGGTCATTTTCTGTCTTACCTGTGCGAAAACCGTTTGTTGTACATAAATTTTACCAGTAACGATACTCTTTGATTGCATTGTAAGTGCAGGATGAGTATATGCTACCGTACATCGTGGTGCATGGTGGGATAGGAATTTCGGTATAGTTTATAAAATGATTTCCGGTAGGAAAACCAGGATCCCACGATTGGCCATACAAAGTAAGGCTAGACAGCAAGATTTCATAGCGGTTACAAAAGGTGACGCACCCAAACAAGTACTAATTTTGCTAAAAATAACTGTCTAAAATTAATCAAAATCAGTTCTACGCGGGTTCTCACTCCGGTTCCCTGAATATCAGTGAACAAGAGGAGATGTACACGACGTTCCATGACTCAAGCAAATAATTGGGGCTTTTTATAAGTAAAATCGCCCCCGTTATGAATAGGATGATTAGGACAACGGAATTCAGATTCTCTGGGAATGCAAACCATTGTTTGTCCATGGACGTTAAAGCTTTGGACTTGTTTTCACCGCCGGTTTAGATTGAGCTACGCCGAATTCACGAGAAAATAAAACTCAAACTGCTGCTGGGAGTAAGGAGTTTAATGTAACATGATCGGATGTTTCATCATTTTATTCAAAAAGGAAACGAAGAAGATGAGCAAAAATCATGAAAGAAGGTTTGATTGGCAAGCTATGACCTATTCCTAACATCTTGATGCAGAAAGAACCAAACACCCATAACTTAATATATTAATATTGGACAATCTTTCTATTCAATTACAAGTTGTTCGGCACCCCGGTGTGGCAGAGATATGGTCGCCGGTCTCACAGTCCGGGAACAATGGTGAACAATAGGGCAATCGATTCAGTTGACATTCAAGGAACATTAGTTTCACGCTTATTCCTTGTCGTATATGGAGCCCGGACTGTGGTCCTGCCGGACCATATCTCCTTTCACACCGGTTCACCTACATTTAATAACAGTGTGAGTCAAAATGATTGTTCCAATGAATCAAAAAAAAAATATTCAAAATATTTGTAATAGTTTAGACATTAGATATACGTTATATTAACAAAATAATTCTTCTTAACACCATGTCAAAATCCCGAGATTCATGCATTTTATTTCAAGTTATGGCCTCATTTGTAGAGGGATCCGAAATGCCGCTTGTACAAAGTTAGGACAGTAAAACCATAGAAGATGAGTAAAAGGTAACTGTTAACCAGTTGTAATTCGCAAACCAGGATCCAGAAAAACGAGATAGGCAAAGAACTTTCTGGATGTTCCATTATCACCACATGAAGCACAAAAATATTAATATTTTCATGAAAGACATTGTTCCAAAAAGTAGACCTTTGACCTTTAGCCCGCTAAGGTGTATCAACTAAATTGAAACCTGGTTTTTGTGTGTATTTTTCAATACTTTTTGTTTTGCCTTAGTTAATAGTTTAAAAAACGAGTTCATTTCAACCTTGAAGGACTCCAAACAGTCAAAATATAATTGCACTGGTGTGCATTAATCCCAACTTAATAACTGGCCCGTGTTATACTCATTTGGGGCACTTTATTACCATTTATCCACCAGGGTGTGTAAAGCACAAATTGGTATCCCAATTGAAATTGCGCTTCAATTACAAAATCAATAGAATCTTGTACACCGGCAAAATATGATTGGTTTTATTAAATGAGTGCAGAATATTGATTGTCTGAACCAACATTGAAAAAAATTCAAAAAGTCCTGTGAAAGCTATATTTAAATGTACTTTTGAAGTGTTTACAATTTAAGAGCCTACCTTGCACCAGTTTGACAAGAAACCAAACAGGATATTGGGGGACAATCATTTTGACTCACACTGAGGTGAATGATTTTCGATTTTCTGCTATGAACGCAATAGAATTTGTTAGGTCACAGTAGTTTGCCAAAATTTTTTCTCTGAAGCTTTGTTCACCTACGTTTCCCTTTCGAATAAAGGATGAAATATACGGTCAAGCAAAATTGAACACCACAGTAGCCCTCTAACTTATTATTCGTGAAAGAGAGGACGGGTAATTTGTGTCCCACGTCTGAAAAATAGCTTAATCTAAATCGGGGTGATGGTTCCCAATAACACCTGCAATCTTTTCAGTTGCATGGATAATAACAATGGGCTCTGCAGTTCCAGATAATCTGAAGTCTGTTGTCCCATTCATAACGGGCGGAATTACTTATCAATAGTCCCCATTATTTGCTGGAGTCAATGAATCATTGTGTAAATCCCGTAGTCACTGCTTAATTCTAAGGTTAGAGGTGGAATCGGATTTCCGTTTCATGCAGTAAGAATATTAGCACATTTTCTACAGTCGTGATAAACAAATTCCGGATACGGAATCTTATTATAACAAAAGTAAGATTTTACTATATGAAGGACTTAGATGTAAGTTATTGTCTGTTCAATTAACTTAGATGTCCGGTTTTAATTAATTATTTAAAAAAAAATATACACTTTCGAAAAAAATTACGAAAGAAAAGTTGTTATTCATCATTGGACCCAACAAGATCACAGGGTTCCAACTTTAAAAACATATTTCTTCTTTGGATTTTTATTCAATTTACACTGATTTTTATTGGCAAACGACAACAAACTGGGTGCAGGTAAATATTGACTTTTGGACGCTGAAACTTTGATGGCAGGCCCATTAATGAATTAGGGGCGCTTCAAAAGTAGGTTTAATAACACCATTATTGATTCGTGGACCTGGCTTTGATTTCAGGTGTTTGCGCTGCATTAATGCACGAGTATATAAATGCATCTTTGAATACTGATACTTTTTAATAGAGGTCCTTTCTGTTTTATCATTTGGTTCTGAACAAAAGAATCATACAGCTCCTCCCTGCAATGCCAGTCCTTCAAGGTAATGCCGTTGTGACTCCTCGTAATATCATCTCGTTTGTATGGCAACAATTCAGTGCATAACAACGGTTCGGAATGTGATCATGTTTGAAGCCAAAGTTGGCATTATTCCATTTCATACCAGTGGCGGACAATGGCCTATTGATCGTGAATCATATCCTCCCGAACACCAACTTTTACTACCTACAAAGTGGAGTCAATGGAACATTCCACAAATCGTAATTACTAATGGTACCAAACCTGTATTGCTCATTTTCAAATCGAGGGTGAAATACCCAAATTTCAATCGATTTGAAGGTTTTAAAATGTCCCATTCCTTTTTGTCATTGTTAAGAACTTCTTAGTCAAAGATACCCACACTTCTTTTCGTGATTTATTTGGAAGCTTAACGCTTTTTTGAAATAATTAATAAAAACTAGACATCTAAGTTATTGAACAGACAGTATAGTTCTTTCACACAGGATAGTATGTGGATAAGCATTAGGTATATGCAGAATACACGATTCTTTTGAAAAATTGAGTGCTCTCTCATCGGGAATCCTGAGTCACCTTTCACTCATTTGGCACCAGAAATGGGGGTTTAAATTAGTAATGCCAAAAACAAATAGAAGTTGGTGATAACAACCCACCTCTCTCAGTAAGACGGGTTTTGAGAGTAAATTAGTCAGGAATAATAATAGACTATTCAGGTCGGTTGTTTATGTTCCTCCAGTCGCCATTTCATTACAGTTTTTGGGGCGGTTCGACGATCCATTCGGCCCTGAAGGGTGTATTCTTTACCCACTAATTCATCGAACTTCTAATGTGACGATATCGGATCAATTAAGGTCTAATTAAAAAATGTCCCTTTTCTCACGAGAAAAGGCAACCTATGCACTGACTAAATTTCCAACATCAAACTTAAACAACTGAAGCATTCGACAGTAAGAAGAGAAAATGATACCGATAAATAATTATTACTCGCCAAAGTTTATTTGTTCATTATTTCTCAAAGAGGAAGAATCTCCACTATCCGAATCCTCCACCGTTTACAACCACATCAGGACTTTCAATATTACATATGTTGTTGTTGTTCCAAGTAGATTTTTCTATTATCAACACTGCTTTCATGCATTTTCCTTCATTCAGTATTTTTCGTCTCTAAGGAATATTAGAAAATATCGTCATGAGTCTTCCAAACAGCCAATCAACCATTTTGGCGAAATTGAGGTTTTTTGCATATTATGATACTATATCGCAAGCTCTTTTCATAGACCAATTATTACAAAAATACATTCCAATTTGTAGATATACTAGTATTTCACTTTTGGATAATCAATACCCAAACCCAAATGAAAGTCCTTCCAACAGACCAATCGTATCGTCTGTTTTGCTGTGCCTGAAAACCACCCATACGACAGCTTATCAAGTGATCTATCGCTCATGGGATATTGCGAGGATTCATTTCCTCTCTCGATCAACACGGGGTAGCCTATAGAAGTCTGGTCGAAGTTTATATTACTACAATTTGGTGTAGCTGTAGCTGAGACGATTTTGTGCCACACTAAAAATATAAATTTTTTTGCAGTATTTAACTGACAACAATTCTGTCGAATAATTACTGTGAAATTACAGTATATTTGTAACAAATTGATTCAATCAAAACACTGAAAAAAATATATATTTGGCGTGTTATGACAGATATTGTGATTTTTTGAACAAAAAATCACTGACGAACACTTTAACTTATCAAGGCTATCCACAATGTCAACCAAAATTTACGGTGCATATTAGTCTAGACATTTTTAATCTGAATAGTATGGCCACTCAGCGCAAACCCTATCTGTAATGTTTCGCGCGATATTTCAACCCGTTTTTTGTACTGAGAGCTAAACACTTGATTTTGTAATCCTAGAGTTACTATGTAAAACTAATATTGGTCGACCAAAATGTGGCATATGTTTCCTCATAACAGCCACCAAACATCCTTACCCTAATATTCACAGGGTAAAGAGGAAAATAGTAGCTTCTTCTGATAACAAAAGTTTGACCACTTCGGGTAAAATCTGTGGCCCCTTGAGACGAAGGTTTCCCCCTATTCGCGGTCGGACATGGACCTTAAATTTTTGGTAACATAATGCATAAAACGGTAATCTAAAGTGAATTCGGATGGAAACTATAAAAGTTGTAGTTTATGGGATTTTTTGTCAGAATTGCTGCCAGTGTTGTCCGGTCGATTTACAGTATTTTTCCTGTAATAACCGGTTATAATTGAAAATCCTACTAGTGCATAGTAATGTTGATATAATTCAAAGTTCAATAGGACCTCTCTTATAAATTTATTCGTAACGCCTGGAAATTGACAAAAAATTATTTTGCTTGATTTTTAATTACGCCAAGTATTGTCTTTTTCTGATCCTTTTCATAGGCGTAAATCCCGGGGATTGGGGGGGGGGGCGGTCCTTGATCTATCCCCCAATATTTTGATGAAGGGGGATGGTCAATAGGATCATCCCCCCAATGTTGATGCCTGTTCATGTGTTTTTGACCAAATAACCTCTTAGTTTACCTGATAGTTTAAAAATTGTTGAATTTCCGCGCGCTTCGCGCGCATTTTGTTATATTACAATTACAGTTAGATAGTTTAGCTTCTAAATTGCAACATTTTTAGCGCGCTTTTTAATTTGTTTTTAGACTTAGTTACAGGGTTTTTTCTTATTTGGTAATGATACAACTATAGGTTTTCATTTGAGAAATGTTAACATAAACATAAAATGTATTAATTTCGGTTAATTGTGCAAAAAATAGTAACAAATACTCAGTTTACACCTGTTGCTGGAAATTAATTGATTGTTTAAGCTGTAATTAAGTAAAGAAGTAAATCACTATTGAGTAATTCAAGTTTAACAACACAAGACATTTGTAACACCAAGGTCCCAACAAAACTAATGTAAGTAACTTATTTTCACTTTTATAGATAATTAAAAAATTCTTGTTGAAACCCTTCACGTTTTGGTATATATTAGTTTCATTTTAATTTGCAATATCTTAATTTGAAAGGAAATTAAGTCATATAAATTCAATGTTCCTTATATATCCTGTATATAAGTTAGCATGTACCGTGGTTTATGTAATTTGGGTTCATACAGAGGGTCCCATCTCATTAGATAGGCGTCCATTATGAAAGTTACTTCCATGATTCCTTTACCGCCAAATTAAGATCAATACTGCAATGTAAAACATAGTTCATCAAAATCCGTGTTCGTTTTGTTCTCCTTTCGGGTTTGCTATATCGTGCGCCACATATATACACAATTATTTTGAGTTTCAGCAACTTAGTTGAATTATAATTAAACTTAACTGGATAATCTCTCTTTGTACTTAGTAAATAACGCAATAAAGTACTGTGGATGTTGAGACACCCTGCAAAACTTGGGTGTTAAAATCAACACCACCGGTGTTCTAGGAAGGACCACACCAGATGGTGTCAAAATTCCACACCTTTGGTGTTTTTTAACATATTTGGTGTTAAAAATAACACAATGGGGTGTTCAAAATCACACCAAATGTGTTGATTTTTTAGCACCCTCTTGTGTGATCCCTCCAGACCACCGGCGGTGTTAAATTCACACCCTAGTTTTTGCAGTGTGCAGTAGAAAATTTTTAATATTCACATTATCAACCATCTTATTGAAATCATGATTAATGGTATACATTAAAAGATTACTCATTGAAATTACCAATATATTTGAATGCACCCGATTAACACTTCATTTTATTTCGTAGATGGAGAGAAAATTTATTTTCCTTTCAATTCCAATAACGAAAGATGTTTAATCTGAACAAATTATCATTCGCATTTCAATAATACCACTTTTTAATCACAATTTTGCAATTTGAATTGAATTAAACCGGAAGTCTTTGACATACAAGTTAACCATTGAGCACCCCAGTAAAATGCCGGCAAACTGCCATCCTAACAAAAAAATGGTTGTTTTTTTAGTCATAGAAAGTTTTCACCTATATCCGGTAGGAGTGTCGTGAAATTAAATAATCTCCATGGACGGTCATTTCATTTCAATGTACCAATAGACACTCCGAATTCGTTTGTTTTTAAGATTGTAGAAACATCAATATACTCTTCCTATATTTTCGTTCATTGAGAATTAAAATGATTTTCGTCAAAACGCCTCGTAATTAATACAAATGAAATGACTTGATAGTACGATAAGCTTTCTTCTTGTAAAATAGTGATCTTTGATTCTTTTTACTCTGCAAATATCAAAATATACACCTTCAAGCATAAACAGATAAATCACACTCTCCACTTAACGTTTAATGGAAGTTAGTATGTCCAATAATTCACAAAACCCAGGGTTTTCAATTGTTAACCATACTTTGGATGTCCTAGATGACTTACACATGTAGGCCTAGCCTGCAATTTGGAAATCAGCAAAATTTATGTCGCATTTACCAGACGTAATAAAACGACTACAACTGGAGCTTTATTCTTTTTTCCGAGTATCAACATTATCGTACCATTGTTATAATTTTCAATTATACTATTAGTATTTTTAACTAAAGTTTTAAAGGAAAAATACTTTACATTTTAAAGAAAATTCCGGCAGCAATTCTGCTACCAAAACCCCGTAAAATACAGCTTTTACGGGTTCCATTTTCAAATTAAATATATTTATAAGGCTTGATGTAATATTATTTTACATTAAGTATTAGTATTTGATCAAATCAATTCTAATTACAAAATATAAAAAATAGAACCCGTCATCTTCTTTTCTAACTCATTGGCCAATATTTTGCCTGTAATAGATGATGACGGCTCGAAAATCATACAAAGGCATAGTCATTTCTAGCGCCCTTCCGCAGGCAAAGTATGTTCAACCTGTTTCATACCACATATGAGGCGATCGATCGACTCTTTTTGAGTACGCCAAACAGGCGAATACGCATTTCGTCTCCTGTGACTAGACCCAGAGAGGTGTTTTTGTTTTGGCACAACAACAATCGCAATTAGCAAGGAAAACAAAGGATACTTTAATGACACGTCTCAAATGAAGAACGTTTCAATTTCCACAATGTACCCTAAATCATTTTTTAGATGTTTCAAATTTTAGATATGCAAGTTCATAAATTCTCTAAACTCAATCGCCGTATCTCGAAATGTGACTTTTTGGTCATGGCCTGTTTGGAAGATTCGCGACGATATGAACGTTTAAGCCTCGTTTACGCGGGTTTTACATTTATTCGTCTGTTTCCAGAAATAATGTTTGGACGTACTGTCAATCAGATATTCTAAGTATTCAAAATTTTGGTCACTCATAACGAACTACAATATTGTATGGGCCTAATCCTCAATCAGATTAAGAGTTCACCAGGTCTCGATTTTCATGACACTTAATCCCTTCATTGTATTGTCTCCAAACAAGAATGCGATAGCGTGTTCTCAGACGTAGACAATCTATTCAATTGAATCAGGTATGAAACCTTCAATTCGATACAAAAAGGGCTCATGTAAATCTGGGTTTAAAGCATCTTATTCTGCTGAACAAAGTTGAACATTCAGCTGTTAATACCGCTTTTTAATTTTGATATCACACATCACCTCAGATGTGTTCGTACAGTCGACAATATGCGTTTACTGACAGGATACAAAAATCAGACGTAATTGTCAGAAAAAAAAAAAAAAAAAAATAGAAAAACACCCGATGTACAGGTATTCAAAAGTGAACTGCAAACCTGTGGGCCCTCACAGACCTGTTCCAAATCAACCCCTGGGACTTTTAGTGAGATCTCTCTTAACAAGAGTTTTTTTATTTAACAGGTGACAATCAATATCTTGATAGTGCATTTTTTAGGATAACCTCTTATTTGTACTTCTAGCATTCTAGTAGATCCAATGGATGGTAGAGTTATAGGCGGAGTTTGGACTTGTCCTTACTCCCCATAGGGGACAGAAATACCCAAAAATCTTTCTCGCAAACCAAAGAGATCGGATTGAAGAAACGGGACATAAAAGATAAAGTTACGTTGTTTGCTGTCAATACTTTGTTTTTAATCCATGTGATGCTAGTGTGTCTACCCCAGAATTGGTTTTTCACACATTGCTACACCAAATACATACATTTTAGAAGGCTTCAATCACCTGTGTGTAACAATGCAGAACATTTATCTTCACTATCTAAATCAACTTTCACCTGCTTTCACTGAACTATTCCTGTATTTAGTGTGCGCGTTCTTGAACATTCTAGGGTTATGCTTTGACTTTTGATTGAGGTTGAGGCCCAACCGCTCCATGGTTGGCTATCATGCTATAGCGCATATCATACCACAAATACACGGACTAAACTTTTTATATACTAATCCCCTCATTTCATACCTCCACCTACAAAAATAGAGGCTATTCCATTCAACTGAATGCTAATATATTCTATAGACCCGTAATCAATGGCACCATGTTGGTGGACAAGATAGACGCATTCCAGTTCTACAATACATTCATACCTTTCAATGATCCCTGTGCAACTTCGCTAAACATGGATCGATTGACAGCTTAATTAATTGTAGTCCTGGAATGTATGCAATCTTGTCCACCAACAGTCTGGCGGCTGACGTCCATATTGATATGGTCTATAGAGTAAATGCATTTTGCTATCTGAGGACACTTTCTGCACAGGCCTGATATTCCTTTTGGGGGTGTGTGCGTTATAGGTAAAAGATAAAACGGCCGTGAGTGGCAGTGGGTCAATAAAGGAGGAAACATCGATAAAATAGCATAAAGGTAAAACAGATTCAATGATTTTGACAGTGTCGGCATCGGGTAATGGTCTATTTTTAAGTCATGTGTTTGAAACAAAACTCCCGAGGAGGGGGTGGTTACCACCCCTTCCTCGATTTTCCTTACATCCTATAAATTTTGTTACCAAAGAAGAGAGTTCCTTCTTCCCATTGGTATCAAAAGGTACCAACATTCCCATTAGGCGTCACTATGATGTCATAAGTTGAGAAATATAAAAATACTGGGTTACATGGTGGAAACGGGACTTAATATTTTGCAATTTTAACTACTCAAAAACATTAATTAATAGCACTAAATGCTCGTATTATATAAAACTAGTCATTCGGCATCCAGTAGAGCAAAATCGCATGAAACATCGGAAATGTTTTTGGCGAAAAATTATTTTTTTACAATTGTGGTCTATGGAAATTGCACAGTTTTGGGCTGACATGCGACATTTATGCCGTCCATTGTGACGTAATGCTAGGCAAGTTGGTACTTCTATCCCCGAAATGGGTCTGATGGCCACCCCCTATCCATCAATTTGGGATCACCCTTTATCTTACCTACACCCTGGTTGAAAAAATGTCATTGACAATTATATAAACTGGGTTTTAGCAAGGCGGAAAAAAATGAAAGGGGGTGGTAACCACCCGCTCCTTCGGTAGACGAGGTTAAAATGCTCAGGTTATTCAACTAGCCTTTACTCTGCATATTTTGGCCGATACCCCCCCCCCCGGTGCAATTAAATAATGTCCGTTATAAAGGGAATTGTCCGTTTTATACCCTTTCAGTGCTCATCTGTTGGTCGGTAGAAGCCTTCATTCGGGTAAGAACGTTTTTCCGTTTCGATAGCCGTAGATCTGAACAAATAAATACACATACAAACCATATATTACACATTAGTTTTCTTTCGAATAACTTCTAATTAATACAAATAACACTGCCCATTTAATGAAGATATCGGTCAATTTTAGCAATCTTTTATATTTGTTAAAATTTTAGAGCTCATTTACCAACGTTTAACGCTGGTCCATTTCCAAGTCGCCCTGTACAAAAACTTGGGAATCCAAGGTAATATCGTGATTAGATATCTAGTACAATTTGTTGGGGGTAAACAGGTTCTTAGCTGCAGGAAACTGTTCCCCCGATCACTTTGGACGATTTTAAAGGACATGAAAGTAATATTATGAAAATAATCGCAAATCCACATTGAGGAACTCCCACTCTCTGTGTTTGGGAGTTGTTCATAGTATTAAGCATGGTGAAAGCTGTTGAAACCTACTGGGACGGTTGGCAGACAATTTGCAGTAGGCCAGCATTGTTGTAAGATCACTTGCAAGGATTGCATTCCTCTGTTGATGTGGTACGGATGCCAGCCCAAATCCATCCTTTAACAGTTAAAAGAATGATGGAGCGACTGTAGCGTATTCTTCCTTTGTTGAATTCCCTTGACGTGCTGTTCTTATTTTTTTCGTTTGCCCGAGTTCTTGCTGTTCTTTGCCTTCAATTGATTTGCTCAGCACAAACAACCTACTCTATTGAAGCGTACAAGGTTTAATGTATCCGTAAATCGATTCTAGTCACCGACGCAGTCGCCGACGGCACTTCACGCCTGTGCAGTACATTCCTATTTATGCAAAAATCAGAATATTTTTCGGCTATTTATAGCGCTCGATCAAGCCACCAGCGACTGACCTAAGTTCAAATGACCGCGTTGCAGTATACATACAACCGAATGCATTAAATCTTGTGTGTACATTGTACGGGTCATGCAAAACATGCTTACCGCGCCGCACTGACCCTCTGTATGAGTCAAAACACAAGTTCTGTGCATACCATGACAGCAATAAATACTCCCATCGCATTTCCAATTCCAAACTTGGTTCCACTGCCGAAAATAGCCATGCTTTTGCAATAACAACGTTGTAAACGTAAATGTCACCCGCAGAGATAGACAGTGTGTTAAAAATTAACCAAAGTGACAGCGACACAAATAGTACATCATCGCTAGTCAATTGATATTGCGCATAATCTATGATTATCATAGTTTTTAGGAAGTACTTTTTTGAACCCTCAATTTCTAGGATTGACGCATAGCGCAACGTTACTAACACAACCAATACCACCACTCACAAACGGAAAGTCTGAAATTGAATCGTTTCAGCTTTCGATTGCTAAGACCATGCTGTAATTTGACCATTATCATTGCGCATAGTTTCCACCAACGTAGGGTCTCTCGAACGTCATGAACACCTTGCCAAAATCACCGAACATCGTGGGGAAAAAAACCTCACCCGAATTTCCTCACCTAGAAACTTTCGAAGGTGAGGAAAAATCGGCGGATAAAAAAACCTCGCCCTGGAAATGTTCGAAGGTGATGAAATCGGTTGATGAAAAAACCTCACCCTCGTCGTTCCCATAAATCGTGCCAGTACTTTGCCTTGTTATTTCCTCGCTCCTTCTTTTCCCTTTGTTCTTTTTTGGGTTCCTCTCATGTTCCGTTTCTCGCACTTGCACGCACCTTGTTTTTCTTTCGTACAAAACATCTTACCTTATACCTGTCCATCGTAATTCTCTTTACCTCTTTCTCCATCCCCCCCGCTCTTCTCTACTCTTCCCTTCCCCCCGACATTTTCAGCACCGAATTCCTCGCCTTTCTTAACGCTGCTTCTCCTCTTATTGTACCTTTTCTTAAACCGAGCCATTTCCCCCTGCTCCTACCACCCTTTACCGGGTGTCCCCTATCGCTCCTTAACCTTACTTCTTTTCTGTATCTTGATCTGGGGGACCCAATGGGATGGGAATAAATGGGAATTGATAAGGGGTAATAGCTAGACCGTACATACAGTTACATAGGGTAGCGAAGATTGACACAAGTAGTTTTTTAAATATTTTTCCCGAATGTTCATTTTGGGACACACGCTGTACATTTTATTGCATGTATACGTACGTTTTGCCCACAATAGCCCGTATTAACAAAGAAGTATCCTCTCTTGCAGACGTAAACGAAGACACTCATTTGAGAATTTCTTATATTTAATCCCGTTGCCTTTCTTATTGTTTTTTTTCAGGCCTACTGCTAAAATAGCGATTTGTCTGTCCGACTATGCGTTCGTTGTACTTTGACCTATGGAGCTGATATTTGGCATGCAGGTAGGGAACACAGTCTGACTTTTATTTTCAGGGTTTCGGAGATCACCTAGAGGTCAAATTTGCGTAGACATGCCCTATGATTAAAAAACATATGGCCAAAGGACTGTTGACATGAGCACAGAACAAATCTGAAGCAAAGGTCCCCACGGTCAAGGTCACATCCAGTTGGGCAAGAAAGGCAAGGTAGTCGCGAAAGCGATGACCCCAGTATTCTATTAAAACCAAAACAAAAATTAGGGGCCTTGTAGATTAGCCCTGGACTAATTAAAAAGTACTAAGTAAGCAGCACTCAGTTAGTATATTGCTATCTTAAATTATACTCATTCAATATTTCATAAAAACGTAAAAAACAATCATGAGGGTTACATTCATATGATGATTGTTACCTTTCATGGTAAAGATTAAGATATGTCCATTATATCAAACTGACATTACGTATAAAGTTTTTAGATATTTATTTTATTGGTATAGTCACACCTCGTTTGGCATCTCCTCTTGTTGAATGACGATGAAATGTTCTTTAGACGACTCCTTTTATTGGATGTGTGCATTATAATAAATACGATCACAAACAAGATCAGAGCCAATCATAAACAAATGGTATGTTAGAACATATAAGATTGGATTTCTGACAGAGCTTTTTCCAATTCTTCCCTTATTGGATAAAGAGCTATTAGTTGGTAAAGCGTTAATAAAAATAAATAGAAAATAGATATATATTATAATATCCATGATGTATTATAATATATATTGGCATAACTTTTATAAGTAATTGAAAACTTACTTGGTGGAGTCTTCATTCCAAGATTGGAGAGATCCAGTTCATAGAATTCGTCATTTTGTGAAGACCTCAGGTTTGCGCCACAAAAGCTTGTCCTTGCAGCCAGTCCAACGGTACCAGCGATCGTTTCACCCTGAGACCAATGGACCACCATTATCGCCCTGAAATGGTTTAACACTGAAGTGAATAAGGCCCGACCTTTGGTTTTCCGATATCGTTCCAACATAATTGGGCGGGGCTATGGTTGCCCGATTACGATACAGTTTGGGACCATAACAATAGTTTGACATCCTTAAATTGTTAACCAATATAGATGGGCCCCAGGAGTATTAGCTTTTGGGAAAGTGAAAACAAACACGATTTCATTTTGCTTAAAGGTGCGTGTTTCCGATCGTCTTTGGACCCCCATGATTTACCGGAAGTAGTATCGATTTGAATCAGATGAAAGGCCGTATTTTCTCATGTCGTCTGCCATTGAGCCCTCAAATCCATTCATTGACAAGATATAACACAAAAAAACCGCAGTTTAGTGGTTAACCATTCAATATTAGCACAGTATTGATAGGGCTTTGCAACGTGCATTATTGCGTCTGGCATCAAAACCGCAAGGATGTTTCCCACGGTACTGAGGGGGTGTAGTGCAAGTGCCAGCCTCTCATAACAAGTAGAGAACACAAGACACACAAATCGGAAACAGCACCTTTAATTTCAATTCTAACACCATAGGCTCAATTAGTACTTGCTCCTATAGTAAATTAGAAATCCACAATTTTTGTACCAAAAATGTTCTCAGCTTAATCATTTTACATGGGATATGTTTGATAGAGAGCTCACAACACTCACTAAATGCAAAAATCAGAATTTTCTTAATTTTAAGGGACACCTGTTAGGTGAAATCTCTCGTTGCGCCTGATATTCAACTTTTAAAAAACTGGCTGGTGATGAATCTGGCCCTAATTGTTTTCATAGTTAAGGTAATATGAGGTGAATCTTACTCCTCTAGTTCAAGCCAAATGGTGCATTCAGGATTGAAGGTGGCGATAGGTTCGGTCAGGATCTCAATTGGACGCTGCCATTAATGAAACACAGAACAACATCTACTGCAAACTCATAATATGACGATCCATCACGTTCAACATCTATCAACAATATCCGCGTGATTGATGAAGGTTCAACCTTTTCAGTTTCTCATTGTTAAATTTGTGTGGCGTCATAGTAATATAAAAGGTTCCAAAAAACAAATACACTTACGGTACAAACGCCGGCTCCATCAAAACCACCGGCACAAATCATATGTATGTGAACTTCGGCAGTGATTGCCTCGATGCAACTATATTGATCAATGGAAAATTAAAGTTCTTGCAAATAGATTGTATTCCTGCAGAAAAATAAAGTTAACAATAAATTATTGCCATTATAATTAAAAAATGAATGTGCAATTCCAACCTGAAAAGGTGGTAGTAGTTTGGTGGTCTTCTTCTTAGCGTATCCCGTCAGGATGTATTCAACTGAGTAAGTGATCCAAGCGCGTGTATCCATGATACGGACGCTCCTAACATAAGTAAAACTCCCATACTTTTCATATCAACCGAAGTTTAAACCATAACTCTGCCTATCTGGCCATGTATGTTTGCGAAAAAAATCTGGAGTAGTGCACCCCCCTTAGCTAGGCTAAACACAAAAAGTATAATCTATATTTGGAGTGGTTTCAAAACTCAACAGCCTGTGACTCGTCGGTTCAACCGGTATGACGGATGGAACCGGTTATAGTGCTTATAAACAATGAAGGCACATGGTAAAACACCACGAACACATCCGTTAACCGGCGATGGGTTATCAAACCAACCCTAATACTCAATCATGCTGAGCCCCCCAAATACTCGAATCTATTAATTGATCCTTGAACTCAATGGGCGTATACATTCATCAATTGTTAGCTTGTTAGACCGGACCACAATATTACATCGAAAATGCTGCGTGGCTTCGAATATTAAATAGTTTACAACTAGATGGAATGGTCTTCCTCAGGGTTCTGTGTCGGGCCTCTCTTTTTCATAATGTACACATACTGTATCGCATCAATCATCCGGAAGCACAAATTGCTTACCACATGTATGCTGATGATGTGCAGCTCTAATTTGACATTTGATCCTAAGCTGGATGGTGATGCCAACTGCTGTCAAAAGACTCTCTCTTGTATGATGGAAATCAGTGAGTGGATGGCTGTAACAAAACTCAAATGAATGATGAAAAAGACCAGAATTTTTATCGCATGTTCATCCTATTACACAGTCGCCTCAAAGATATTACCATCAGGGTCGGACAGTGGATGTTCCCCAGTCCTCGGTAATTAGAAACCTTGGTGTCGGTTGATAGACAATGTCTATGACCGGAACCTGTAAAGGTCATCATTAAGTCTGTTAACTTCAACCTTCGCAATATTTACCGGATACGCCGCTTTATCACATTTAAAAGTTGTCATCATCTCGTCAGTTCACTGATTTTATCTCCCATTGACTATGGCCATTCAGCTTTTGTATTGGATGTCGGCCAGGAGTCGGAGTAACTCAGCATTTTGCAGAATAGAGCCGCCAGGCTGGTGTTCAGATCTGTTAGAAGGACACCAGCCACACCACCCTAACGACGCTCCTGGGCTACCAACTAGTGAAGCGCGTTGTCGTCAGCTTATGCTTCTTACTTACAAGGGCATTCAGGACCTTGCCATCGACTTGTCCGAATACCTCTCTTTGTAGATTCCTGGCAGGCCAGGATTGCGATCTCCAGATGACAAGACGCTCCCCACTGTTTCCCGCACAAAAAGGTCAGTGGGTGACAGGGCTTTCCGCATGCCGGACCCTAGACTATGGAAACTCTTTGCCTCTCTCTGTCGCCATATCCCAAGTCCATTGGTAACTTTAAGAAAGCTTAAAAGTTCATCTATTCCTAAGGTTGACGTGTGCTTAAATTAGTTTTTTGTTATGCTCACATTGATATAAGTGTGCAGCTGTTTTCTTTTATTTTATAGTTCGATGTAAGTACTTATCTCATGGTATCTTTTACAATACTGTGTATTTAATGTTTTAGGCTAAATAGTAATACTCTCGATTTTGTTAAAGCGCTTTGACTTGTTTTGAGAAGGCGTATATCAATGCCGCCCCCCCCCCCCCCCCCCCCCCCCATTTGTATTGTATGTATGGATGATATGACAGTTGCAAAAGAAAAGATATAGAGAATGAGAAAAAGAAGAGCGTGAAAGGAATGAAAGAGAAGAGAGCAAAGAAAGAAAGAAAGAAAGAAGAAAGAAAGAAGAAAGAAAGAAAGAAAGAAAGAAAGAAAGAAAGAAGAAAGAAAGAAAGAAAGAAAGAAATAAATAAATTATGAACTGCATATTATTCTTATTATTATCATTATAGGGGAGGTTTACACCTTGCGTATTGCATTTATGTAAGGTAATGATATTCAAGATATACCGTCCTGTGCGCCCCACCGGTTCAAACACTCCGTCTCCTTCATCAAAAGTGGTGATCCATGTCCAACGTCGGGGCACATACAGTTCGAACATAATCCGTAATGCTTACAGGGCTAGCCAGTTTTAAAAGTGCTATATCAAAGTCATGAACCTCTGCACTATATTCAGGGTGGATGTAAACTGATGACACCTCTCGTCTTTGGAAGTTTTCGGATATTTCAGCAAAGCTATTGATGCCAAGCATTACGGAATAGGCAGATTTGTCTTGTTTTCTTTGAAAAATAACACAGATTGGATATATTGCAATTAGTTCAAGTTCACGAAAGTGGCATTTAACGTATTTGCGTAACACTAGCACGGACACCAAATATAAATGCATGGATGTGCTGCAGGTCTTTAAAGAAAGCCTCCAGCAAAGAAAAATATTCGAACATACTATACTGACTCCATTCTACATTTACTTTCACTTAATTAAGAACAATGTGGATGTTAACAGTGCGTAAAGATGGCACTGACATCGTTGCCACCAATCATCGCGTAACCGGTGTCCTTTTTTGGCAGAATGTGGAAAACACATGGTCACCAACTCACACACTAATGCTTTTGCTGTTATGCTTTAGAGAAAAGGCGAGAGATAGACCATTCGCGAATTGTCGTCTTGAGGTGTGTTGAGCTTGCAAGTTTCTGACCATGTTGAACGTGTGTCTGCGGCTCGACATGGTCAGACACTAGCAAGCTCAACACACCTCCAGACGATTATAATAAGCGAGCGCGAAGCGAAGCTCGTATAGACTAACGCGTATACACGTATTGAAAATCTACAGTCTGACAGGTTTAAAAAATACCGACCCTCATTTCATCCCCCTTTTCGTTCTTACCATTAACTCCTACGGAGATAAAAATCGACGGGAACCTGACAAAAATAGTGTAATTTAATTTGTAGTCCGATATTCAACAAGGAATTTATTTTAATTCTCCATTCTGTTGGATATTTTGTTTTCTCGCAAATTTATTTTTTATTTACTTGTTTTCTAACATTAAACCTATGATAATGTTGTGCTGATAATTAAAAAATTATGCTTGGAATAAAACAATACGATAAATAAATATCTTTAAATAAAATTTCACCAATAGATTTCTTCAGGGGAGGGCGGCCAAGAAATCCTAATTTTAGACGTTGCCATTGGTTTAACAGTTAACACGTAAAAGCGAGATTTTGACGAAAAATTCTTATTTTTTTATATGTTGTCAGGGCTGGTTGGATTAAGGCAAACAAACATTTTTTTGACCAAAGCTGTCATACTATTCGGCTAGGAAGTAGAGAGAATAAAATACGACTTAAACCAGGGGGGCGGACACGATCTGCTGGATTTGGGCATTTGGGATTTCCAAACGGTAATTTATGGAATTCTTGCGTGTATTTTGGCAAATATCAGGGCAAATATGACAGAATGAAGTGTATCTGAGCGCTCGCTTCTAAGGTTCTACCTGCATCATATTATTCGCGAATAGTCTGCTTCTAGCCATTTATCTAAAGCATATGTTTATGTTTAAAGATTTCGAGGCGTGAACTTTCAACGATTAATGATTTGCCACTGTCCTGAGCTGTAGGACGCCACCAACGTTCAAATGTGGAAAATAACCTACCACTTCCTTTTTGTAGGTATTGGTGATTTTAGTACTCTTTGATATATACTCTACTCTCTGCAATAAAAAAGACCCCAAATACTGAAACTAGCAGTAATTATAATAGTAGCTCTGTCAGAGAAATAGGTGTTCAAAAGTGGGATTAAAGGGGATTATATTACACCTACGCCAAAGTGCTTACTTATAACTGTACAACACGGACCTAGGTTGCACATGGGTTCCTTTGACATCTTGTGTTCTTAATTAAATACAGGTTCAAGTGGTAATGCTTATCTTGCTTACATTCATACAAGAAGCGAATAAGTTCAAACGTTGATTTTAGATTCCACACATTAATAAACGCATGGTACTTACACACATTGTGCTGTGGTAACTGCCCATTCAGAGGTGAGAAGTGCTCCACCGCATACAAAAATGTTATTCCAAAACAGTGCCAGCTGCCAAGGCCACTCCCCTTCCTGAGCCGGATTACCGCCCACTACTAAAGATTCAGGTTTTAGGGGTACTGTTTGTGTTCCACATCCAAGCTGGGCTGTCAGGCATTTAAAAAAAGATATCGGCGGTTAGCATTATTTTCCAGAATGCTCTAAGTAGCCGTAACAAGATTTTTTTATGATGTTTTGATATGTTTGTCTGAATATTTTAGATGACCTTCGACATGATCGATATACCTCTTGTAGAATTTTTGAAGGGGACCTGTATATGAAGTGAAGACCCGTTCTTCAAAGTAACCAACATGAAGGCACGCATATCCGCAACCGACCTTAGATCCCATGGCTACTCCCTCGATTTGAAGAAAGTGTTGATCTTCAGTGGTAAAGTTGTTGAGAGTAAGAACCAGTTCAGTCAAGCTAAGGATGGTGGTGGTTTGGTTCCTTTGGTTCCAAAGTTCCTTCAATCACCACCACTTTCTTCAAATCAAGGGAGTAGCCATGGGATCTAAGGTCGGTTGCGGATATGCGTTGGTTACTTTGAAGAACAGGTCTTCACTTCATATACAGGTCACTTTCCCAAACTCTACATCGTATATCGATGACGTTCTTGGTGCCATGTCTGGATGCATTGAAGTACTTACGTGCAGGTGGGGTTGATGGCGGCATTTCTAAACCACAAAACAAAAACAAAAGTACGATTTAATATAAAAAAAACTAGAGCACAACTAAGTAGCATACCAATGTATGTAGCATTTCATGGCTGAGTAACAATGGAACACAGCTGCCATGGGGACTCTCAGATTCGGTACACATACATAGCATAAATAAACATTACCAGCTTCAAATATGGGTAGTAAGAACAATTTCTGATACCCATTACAGAAGTCATTCCCAATCTTTATTTGCAAAATATATTTTCGACATGTACTCTCTTGAGCTAGGTTTATTTATGTACAAATATTCTAGAAGTGAGTTGTCTAATACATTTAATAACTATTTATTTTATAAATGTTTTGACATCCATGACTATCAGACGAGACACCAAATGATGTCAGCTTAAAGGGGTGGCCCGATTTAACCCCAAAACCCTACATGTCAAGTTTCGCGATGACATTTCAATCAGATCTGATATGAGAGCTAAAAACGTGTGGGTTGTTTTTTCCTTAATTAATAGTATTGGATGAACTATATAAGAGCATAAATACCAGGAAGAAAGTAGAAAGCTATTTCAAATCCCCGGGCAGAAATGTCATCATCTGATTTGAAGACGATGAAGAGACTCTCTGCCGTCGATGTAAATGTCTGTGGTATGACGTCATAACAGTACACGCCAATCAGCGTTGCCTGCGTTGAATTGCCGTCATATATACTTAATGTGTCGAAATCAGCTTGACATCCCTCTTCATCATGCTCCAACCGGAAGTCTTGTACTATCAGAATTATTGCTTGATTTGGCGGAGCAGTTATTAGGGTGGTACATAGCACATTGGCAGGGTAGTCACTGGGATAGTCAGGCGAAGTGAATGTGCCTGGTGCTTGGATGAATTCATTATTACAGCCCGTGTCTAAATATTGGTAAAAACAAAACGCTTAACATTTAAAAAATCAAAGTCTATGGATATATTTTACAAGCACTTGCTTACTGTATTAGGCTACACCTAAAATAGCTTAATCAAGGAGTTGTTTTCGTGTTATGGTCCTTGTTTGTATCACCTTGGTAAACATTTAAGCGCCTATCAAAATTGTAGAGTTGGAGGTCCCCTCCTTTGAGAGTTGGAAACTATTGTATGAGGTGGTTATCACAGATGCGACACTTAAAACGATCACCTTCATCCCCTTATTGACCTGATAACCAGGTATTGTGTAGTTCCTCATTATTTTAACCATGGGACGGGGTGGTTATGATAATCAAATCAAATATGTTACGTGCCAAGTGTAACAGATAGTCGAGCAATTGTGGTCTGATTATGTTCAATGAATGTAACATAAGCGAACTCCATAAAAGGCCCTATCAAGGTAGGTAAATTATGTTGAATGGACTTGAGTTTGTCTTCCAGACCATCGAAGTATGCAGATAATACAATACATGCACCTTGTTCACCTACTAAACATTAAATAGTTGTGCAAGTGATTCTTTTGTACATGATTGGGCCGGGTGAGTGGGTTGTTCAGGCTGGTCTGGCCAAATAGCCTATTAACATCATGTGCAACTGCTCAAAGGCTACACAACATCATTAATATCAATGATATATTTATATATAAGAAAATCTAACTACTAAACGATGTCTTCTTACCCTCTAAGAAATAAAAGGCGGCATTGAATCCCCTCTCAGAAATAGAACTATCAGTTTGGAAGTGCACATACATGTTTCTTCCAGATGATGTTAAAAATCGAGGAATATTATCTCCACAATATACCCCTATTAATCGCTCAGGATCCATATGATGTGAATCATAAACTCTTAGCGTATCCCAGCTGCGTGCACAATCATTCGTTCCATCGTCCTCTAGTCTGAAGTCGCGTATTGAAAGGAGAATGTAGTAGCCTTCTGGTGCCGTGATGAGAGTGTGGCAGCTGGCATCATTGGGATAGTTACCCGGGTAAAATGGCGAGGTAAAGATACCTGGTGCTTCCGTGAAGTTCTTGTTGCAATCGTATACTGTATTAGGTAAAAAATCCCCAAGATTATTTATTTATACATACATGTTAGACCTAGCGGCCTAGTGTAAAACGCGAAAGCGAAAGCCAAAGCGGAAGTGAAAGCGCTATTGAATTCGGCAGCCTCAACGGAATAAACTGCATGTGATGCTGCACTTATTCCGTTAAGGCTGCCGAATTCACTAGCGCTTCCGCTTTCGCATTTTACACTAAGCCGACCTAGCAGTCTACAAGTGTTAACGTTCTGAAAACATCACATAGCACATAATGGCAAATTAGTACTGATCGTTAATTTTCATTTAATTTATTTATGCTTGTTTTTTCTTGAAAACGAAATAGTACCTGAGTAATTGCCCTCTATCACATCCATTATCCAGTCCTCAAAGTACGTTATCCTAGTATAAACGGCAGGATAACCGGGTTCAGCGCAGCCTCTACTCCAGCTTGGCATTCCAACTAGATACCAAACGTCGTCTAATTGAGACACAAGGGGTCCACCACCGTCTCCCTTGAAATAATCATACCAACAAATTGAATCGTAAGAAGTGGCATACCGATGGGCCCCTGGATTAAAATATCGTGACGAAATGGAATACATTATGTTTTGCATAAAATGATCCAGTTTAACACTTGCAGAGCATATCCACGGTAAATTTCGCCCCTTCTGGCTCGATTTCCACGGTACGCCATTAATGAACATAAGGCGAACATATCTCTCTTATCCCGTCTTTACCTTAGAACTGTTTTCTATTGACTCGGACTAATATACTATTGATATCTAGCAACATTCATACAGCATACTTTGAAATGCAGAGTCTTGTCTTTTCTGTTACTCAATCTAGTAATGTTATTCTGTTTTTCTCTATCGCTATCTTCAAGTGGTGCCCTTATTTATTAAGTGACGTAATGACCGGTAAGGTCGTCCCTGTACCTGAAAAAGACAGGTCAGCCAACCCTTTTTGACAAAGCCGAAAAGGAACTTAACGGCACACACCCATCACCATCTAAACACCAGCACATACATTTCATCCGTTACGGGTATAGGGGCATATTGTACCCTGCAGTAATCTTCGTCAACAATTGACACTCCACTCAAACTCGTTCTCACTCCAGGACCTTTCAATTTAATTTCAGTGAAAGAAATAGCAATAGACTATTAAAAGAATATGCGTTGTTGAGTTGCAGAACTTGCATACATTTGCCTATTAGACTTGTAGATATGTTATTCGAAAGTGAGTTAAAAGACGCTTGTCAAACTAGAGATAAGTGGCTAGAAATGTGGAAGTGTGTAGTTATCATGTAAAGACAGCAGGATTGCGTCACAGCTTGACCATTTTCAGTGAAAATGCTTAAAGCGATCACAAAATAGGACACATACAATCGATTGTAAAGGTACATTTTAATGTTTATTCATCGTTTTAAAAAATTCATTCGAGTAAGGAGGAAATATTAAAGCTCTAGTGGACGGTGTGCTGCTTTTCAGTAGTAATGATAGACACTAAAACAAATACCTCCTGAAAATGTTTCTCCCCCAGCCAGTAGCTGTGCATATTGTTCCAGCTGGGAATCCGTCTTCATCTCACTTGTTGGAATACAAATAGTTCGCACGTAGTCATTATTTAGCATTTCCTTTTAAACGCAAAAGACTTATGTCGTATCTAGAATCGGCAAAGTCGAACTGGGGATGTGCAATGAGCTCCGATCCCTGAAGAATTGAGCATTTTCAGAGGTCCATCAACGTGTTCTACCAATAATGACATCGTATACTTCTGGATTGACATCAGGTCCACTTTAATATAAGCAATAGTGTTAAATAAGAGGAAATAGTTTATTAGTAAAAACAGAAACACCCATGTGTGTATTATTTTGTGACTCCAAAACGGAAAATCACTTTATTTCACTGACTAGTTTGTGATATTTGAGGCGGTAAGCTCGAAGACGAATGAAAATGCAGAAAATGTCAACGAGAGTAACCGGTGGTGGCAGGAGATATCGTCATGAGTCTTCCAACAGCCAATCGACCATTGTGGCGAAATTGAGTTTTTTGCATATTATGATACTATATCACAAGCTCTTTTCATATACCAAATAGTGAGCGAAAAAACATCCAATTTTAGATACATAGATTTTCACTTTGGGAATCATACCCAAACGCCAAATGAAAGTATTCAAACGGACCAATCTGCCTTATTGTTTGCTGTATCATGAAAAAAACCGCCACGGTAGCTTATTAAGTGATCGATCGATCAATGGATACTAATACTGCGAGATTCATCTCCTCGACTTGTGATCAACACGGGGGGGGGTGGGGGGGGGGGAAATAGAGTCTGGTCTGAAGTTTATATTAGTACAAGGGTGTAGCTGTTATGAGACGATTTAGCCCCCCCACCCCCCCCCACACTCACAAAATATTATAATTTTTCAAGTATTTTAATGACAGAAAATTCTTTGCCGAATAATTATGTGAAAATTACAGATACTGATAAAAAATGATTCAATCAAAACAATGAAAATATATATATTAGGCGAGTATTACAGAGATTGTGAATGGTAGAGAACTAAAAAAGCACTGACGAACATCCCAATCTTAGTAGGCCTATCCACAAATGTCAATCCAAAAGGTTTACGGTGCATTACTGGAAAATCAGTTAATTTTGGTTTAAAACATAGGCATTAAACTGTAAAATATAAAGTGGAATTGAATGGAACTATAAAAGCTGTGGTTTATGGGCTTTGTTGGAGAATTGTTTCCCATTATTTTCCTATAAGATTACAGTATTTTTTCTTTAATATAACTTATAATTGAGAATCCATAATGTGTATAACCACTGTTGATTTCAAAGTTCAAATACGAGCCTCTCTGAGTCGTAATAGGCCTCGAAAAATTCGACAAAAAAGTTTTTACTATATTTTAATTAGGTTAAGTATTGTCTTTTTCTTTATCCTTTTTTAAGGTGAAGCGCACGTTATGTCGTAAATACAAGATGCATGTTAGTAGATGGTATAAACATAAATAAGCATTTTAGAGGCATTTTGGTTCTTTACAGACGTAGATTGTAAGATGTCTGACTTCTAAGCGACGATCCGGGCACTGAGCACGGCAAAAAGTAGCCTACGTTTATCAGTTTGATGAATCGCGCCAGTTGAGTTTTATTTTATTATTTTTATTTTTTTATTGTTTTTTAGACATAATAGTTAAGGATCTTTTTATTTGTAATGATGCAATATACGTTTCAGAGAATAATTTCACAAAATACCCTTAGTCATTTGAGAAGTGAAAACCACAAACAGAAGAACATACATGTATTAAGTTACGGGTAAATTGTGCAAAAATAGTAACATTTACTCAGGTTTAACCTGTTGCTGAATATAAATTGATTGTTGAGTTGTAAAAAGGATAAAAGATTCAAATCAGCTAATAGGTTGGTAATTCAAAGTTATAAAAACATTGCCACCAAGACACTGATACACGAGAAAGGTCACAAACAGCACTAATGAGTGCCTATTCATTCATAGATAGTTAATCAAAAATCATATTGGTTGAAACCTTTCAGGTTTTGGTATGATATTGTCCATTTTAATTTACAATATATTAATTTGAAAAGGAATAATGTATATACATAAATTCAGTTCTTATTATATTCCATTTATGTAGCATAGTGTCGTGGTTATTAGGTATTGTGGTTTCCTAGTGCAAAGGGTCCCAGGTTTGATTCCTAGTCTAGTTCATAGTAGATAGGCCTACCTGTTTAATGTAAAAGTTACTACCCTATTAATGTACATCCAAATTAACCCTCGTCTACACGAGCCATTTTTAAAAACAAAACTCGAAGGGGTGGGGTGGTTACAACCCCTGTGATTTCCGGTAGCTGAACATCCGACTTGCCTTAAAATTTGGATACCAAAGGATATAGCTTAGTGTTTCTTAATTCTGTACCAAAAAGTACCCAAAACATCCCCATTATGACGTCACTATGACGTCATTCATATGTTGGGACAAAGTGCGGCAGCAAATATGAATATGGGTGGAAATGAATTCGCAATTTTAGCGATCCAAACACCTTATCTATTAGCCACTAAAATGCTCTCATTATATAAAACTAGTCATTTCCACTCATGAAAATGTGATATTTCCTAACCTTTTCTTTGGGATCCCCTTTATCTTTCCTGACCGGGTGTAGATGTTTGTTTGGATAAAAAGGAGCCGAAATTGTCAAATGACCAATTCCATTAAATAAATCTGGCACCAAAAAGGGGGCTTTCCCTTAGCTAGCAGGGGAAACACTGAAGGGTGTGCTAAAAACCCCCTCCCCCTTAGGAAGAGGGGTAAGATCATAATGCAAGTAAACAAAGATCATCAAAATCTTTTTCGTGTTTTCCTCTTTTCTTTCCTAAATTTTCCCAAATACCAAACGTCGTCTAATTGAGACACAAGGGGTCCACCACCGTCTCCCTTGAAATAATCATACCAACAAATTGAATCGTAAGAAGTGGCATACCAATGGACCCCTGGATTGAAATATCGAGATGGAATGGAATAACATTTATATTTTTTGGCATAAATATGAAATTAATGGACATTCTGCCTGATCCAGCTTAACACTTGCTCGATTTCCACGGTACGCCATTAACGAGCAAAAGCCGAACATATCCCTTTTATCCCGTCTTTACCTTAGAGCTATGTTCTACTGACTAGGACTAATATACTAGGTATTGATATTTAGCAACATCTCATACAGCATACTTTGAAATGCAGAGTCTTGTCTTTTCTGTTGCTCATTCTAGTATTTTTATTCTGTTTTACTCTATCGCTATCATAGTGCCTTATTTATTGGTGACGTAATGACCGGGAAGGTAGTCTGTACCTGAAAAGGACAGGTCAGGCCAACACGTTTTTACAAAAGCGAAAAGGAAACTTACACGGCACACACCCCGATCACCATCTAAGACACCAGCACATAACATTTCATCCGTTACGGGTATAGGGGCATATTGTACCCTGCAGTAATCCTCGTCAACAATTGACACATCCACTTCAAATAGTTCCTCACTTCCAGGACCTTTCAATTAGAATGTCAGTGAAAGAAATAGCATAGACTAGTAAAAGAAATATGCGTTCGTTGAGTTTGCAGAACTTGCATACATTTGCCTATTAGACTTAGGTTAAATATGTTATCGAAAAGTGAATGTTAAAAGACGCTTGTCAAACTAGAGATAATTGTCTAGAATGTGAAAAGTGGTGTAGTTATCATGTAAAGACAGCAGGATTGCGTCAAAATCTTGACATTTTTCAGGGAAAAGTGCTTATAAGGCGTACAAAATAGGACACATAACAATCGATGTAAAGGTACATGTTATGTTTATGCATCGTTAAAAAATTAATTCGAGTAAGGAGGAAATATTAGAAGCTCTAGTGGAAATCTAACGGACGGTGTGCTGCTTTTCAGTAGTAATGATAGACACTAAAACAAATACCTCCTGAAAATGTTTCTCCCCAGCCAGTAGCTGTGCATATTGTTCCAGCTGGGAAATCCGTCTTCATCTCACTTGTTGGAATACAAATAGTTCGCACGTAGTCAGTTATTGTTGCATTTCCTTTTAAACGCAAAAGACTTATGTCGTATCTAGAATCGGCAAAGTCGAACTGGGGATGTGCAATGATCTCCGATACCTTGAAGAATTGAGCATTTTCAGAGGTACCATCAACGTTGTTGCTACCAATAATGACATCGTATACTTCTGGATTGACATCAGGTCCACTTTAATATAAGCAATTAGTAGTTAAAATAAGAGGAAATAGTTATTAGTAAAACGAGAAACACCCATGTGTGTATTATTTGTGACTCAAAACGGAAAATCACTTTATTTTCACTGAATAGTTTGTGAGATTTGAGCGGTAAAGCTCGGAGATCGAATGAAATGAAGAAAAGGCTGAACGAGAGGTAACCGGTGTGGCAGGAGATATGGTCCGCCGGTCTCACAGTACGTGAACAATGGTGAACAACAGGGCAATCGATTCAGTTCACTCTTCACGTAACATTAGTTTCACGCTTTGTCGTCTATGGAGCCCGGACCATATCTCCTTTCACACCATCGTTAAACAAAAAACATAAGGCTGAAACGGTATCCTAACCAGAATAAAGACCAAACCAGACCAAACTTTATTCAAACTAAAAGACAATCAAGGAACGTAGGTTTGGCGTGACCTCACGTATTCAGTTTACTGATGAATAGACAATTATATTAAAATTAAATGTACAAGTTTACACAACTCACAAAGGCTTAAATTTCTACACTAGAACGAGAGCTTCACATCAGATAAAGCTTGCTGTGCCTTACCAATTGTCCCATAGACATGGCCAATTCACTATACTATCTAACACTATCACGATCCATGGAGAACTCCGTTTCCGATGGTTGTCTCTGATAATCCAAGTGACGAAAAGCATGCTAATTTGGAAAAACCTGCGTTTAGAGCTTGCAGAAAGTTATAATGCAAAATGGAACAACCCAAATGTTTCTACTTATAAGTAGATCTTTTAGGTATTTTTAACACTTGTGTTCGCTGGCCATTTCTAAGGAAAGATTAATAAAAACTCATTCTTGTCTATCTGGAGAATTAAATATACCCTTCTGATGCTATCTGCGAGGAAAGTGATGGACACTTTTCTGGCTTAACACTTATAGATTAAATCTATCGCTTCACTACCGACCCTGGTATTGTTATTGCAATTATTGCAGACCTGTGATATTTTATACTTACGCACAAGCTGCCAGCGTAACTACCCACTGCGGTGTTAACAGAGCGCCACCGCAGATGAATGTATTATAGTAATAGAGCGCCACCTGCCAGGGCCATTCGCCCTCTTGGGCAGGTTTACCGCCAACAATATTTAATTCAGGTTCCAGCGTAACGGTTTGAATACCACATTCATCTACAGAGACGAAAAATATAACACATTAGGAAGAGGTGGGGTTGGCTATTAGTCCAAACATCATGATTAATTTCAAATCTCATTTAAAGACATAATTTATCAAGATTGTATGGCTCCTCGTTTAGGAAAATGTCACCTTTCAGACGCCAACACTGTTTTGGCTCTGACGTCGTCTTTTACAACTGGTGTGGTTCCTACAATATAACCAGAAGTTGTATAATTTTTTTCGCGATCTTAGCAAACATTCCCTCATGGGTCAGTAGATAGCTCAAAAAAGATCCACTGTCACTTCTGATTTTGTGAGCAGATACCTGAATCGCAAAGGCCAATGTACAAACACACATTTAAATAGATCACTGAGAAACTCAAACTTTCACGTCAGATTTGGGCAAATAATGTTGAAAAGTCAATTTTATTCAAGTACATGTATTTTAAAGGGTAGTTATCTGACCTTTCTTGATAAAGAAACTTCGTTTTCGAACTTTTTTGAGATATTTGCAATAATGTGTAAGCATGTTGTAAATCATTTTTTACCAATTTGGGTGAAAATCGCCACTATCCTTTAACTTTACCTCCTCCTTTCCCTTCCTTCCAGCAACGAAGAACATGAAGCATAATTTGTTACATTGATCGTATCAACATTTTGTTACATTGATCCTATCAACATGCATCACTGGAGGGGCTTGTTTTCACTATGCAAGCGTTCCAAGATTTTTACCGATTGCGATCATCCATCTAATCAAAATAACTTTGAATACTGAACTTCACGACAAATATCGTTTTTGTTTTGTTTGAGAAGTAAAAACTCATGCTAACAAAGGATTATTGATTGGAATTACCTTTATGCTAAACCAATTAATTTTCTCAAACATCGTCATAATTACATACCGAAACATATTGGAGTAAGGAACCCAATATCCCTTCCCCCTTCCGAAGAATTGACGACATTTAATCACATGGTAGCATATTTGTAAAGAGGGGCACATTGCAAGCTCATCAAGAATTTAACTGAAGATCCCCAAAACAGAGTTCAAACGTAATACAGGGTGAGTCAAAAAAAACTTGACCCTGATTGTGTCCGCCATTTTGAATTTTTAAATAATATATATCTAACATATGTGGTATCTGCGGAAAGCTTATTTCATTATCTTTAATTTGCTGCAAAAAAAAAAAAAAAAAAAAACAGCAACGAAGAACATGAAGCATAATTTGTTACATTGATCGTATCAACATTTTGTTACATTGATCCTATCAACATGCATCACTGTAGGGGCTTGTTTTCACTATGCAAGCGTTCCAAGATTTTTACGGACTGCGATCATCCATCTAATCAAATACCTTGAATAGGAACTTCACGAAAATATCGTTTTTGTTTGTTTGAGAGTAGTAAAAACGTCATGGCTAACAAAGGATATTGATTGGAATAACCTTATGCTAAACCAATAATTTATCAAAAATTCGTCAAATTACATTACCGAAACATATTGGAGGAAGGAAACCCAATATCCCTTCCCCCTTCCGAAGAATTGACGACATTACTCACATGGTAGCATATTTGCAAGAGGGGCACATTGCAAGCTCATCCAGAATTTAATGCAGATCCCAAAAACAGAGTTCAAAAGTCATATAAACACCAAATGCAATAGGTAAATAATCTGTGAATTACTGCCATGAGTAAATACAAATGTGAGGAGAAATTATTGACAGCGCGAAGTATTGCATATAATATTGTCCAATTGCGAACTTTTCTATTAGCAGAAATATGTACTCTACCTACCGGTGAATTTGTGACGGCAGGGTAAGGTTAGCTGAAATAGATAAGGTGGAACTTTCTTTAGTATACAGGGGTGATATAGTATGGAAATAAATAGGAGCAACTACACCCACAAATATGTACTTCTATGCACCCATTAAGGCCAATTAAAAAATTGTTTGTTGGCGTAACCCGACCGACCATAAAAAAAAACCTGCCGATCCCAAAAGTTTATGCAATTAGCACAAAATAAAAAAAAAAATATTCTTGCCACCGACACATTAATCTCATCCCAATTTTCAAAAAAAAGATGTATTTTACCAAACACAAGATGAAATGAAAAAAAGACAACAAAGCAACGAAGAGAACATAAAAGATCTTTCTATGTCATTGAAACAAGCTTTTTTAAATAGTAGCATCTGTATTCATTTAGAGTAAAAAATTGACAAGTAATGTGAGGAAGAAACATATCACCTGGGCGGGAGCAGCCAAACCCAATAGGGTCGATATAGATAGAGAGGCAAAACGTTCGTAATCTTTAGAAAAGTCACGTCCTCGCATGTTTTGCCGACCACAAGAAAACCTAGAAGTACCAACAATAGAAAGCAATGGCTTGCTCCGCTCTTCCACCTAATGTGGGTTGCGCTTTGCAATTATACACTAATCGTAGTGTACAAATTAGTATTGTGTTAGAGGTGCCAGGTGTTGATTTTGTTGTCACTTATAATGTGTACATGGATCATTGTGATCAGAAGAGAGTTACTCTTTTTTCTTCATATGCAATGCGCGCTTAGGTGAAAAGCTGTATTCATTGAGGAGGTTTAATTAAATCAAGAAGACTGACGTGCCATTTCATTCGTCGTGTGGCATGGGTAGGACAAAATTTAACCACCCAATAGCCCAGATCCAACAATGATTATTTTGCGGATTGTTGATCGAATTGACATTAGGTGGGTATAAAGCACCCCCAAAACTGAAATTATTCCGTGCAATATTCAAAAGGTCAGCGCCCAGCACGGAGACTGGTTTTGAATGCGTTTCACCCCCTTGGCCCAAACCCATCGCTACCATAATCGGGAATCAATAGCGCACCTGCCTTATACAGGTAGTTATTTCAATTTAAGTACGTTATTTTACCAGGGACCATTTATAGCTTCTTCTGTTTTGACCACTGCACAATCATATCGACCGTAGAGCACACAGTATTAAGAACAGCACGGCTAGGAATGCTGGAAAGTTTAATTGCTTTGCGGCCCCTCATAAACAGCTCTTACCCGTAAAAAAAGTACAGGTTGTCCATATATCAGCGCGAATCGAGTTTATAGTAATTTGCAAAATCGATGGGAAAAATTGATGACCGCGGAGTATTTCCTCAAATTCACTGTCCAATGCCGCTTAGTTTGAGCAAAAGCGTAACGTTCTACCATGTCAATCATAAATTTCATCACTTTCTTAATCTAACTAGTGCATTTCAGACATTTTAAAGCATTTTTCCAGAAGATGCCATGCAAGAAAGTCAGTCCCCACCCAAGATTTTTGATCCTTACACGGCAGCCAGTAGGGATGTAATAACCATATAAATAGAATTATGATCAGCACAATCCAAACTTGCATAATTGTCTATTTCATTATCTCGGCCGAGCAAAGCTATTAGAAAATAAAATTGACTAGGCCTGTTGTAGTGTAGGCCACAGTCTGTTTTTTTTAAAAAAAATTAACTTATTGTTTAGACGCCTGGACCAGTGGTTAGAATGAGATTTATGAAAGCATTAAATTACACAAGCCTACAACAATCTTACAACAGCTTTGAACATTGAGCAACAAGCAAGATCTAAATGCACCTAAACACACTAGACAAAAGTGTTGCAACATGCGGGAAAAAATCAGTAATCACAAAATGTTTTCAATTTAACATCGGTTCTCACCAGTATGACGCATTGAATGCCAAAAGGCGTGTTTTTAAACAGAAATTATTCCCAAGAAACTAGAGTGCGAAAAACATTTTGATTGATTGCACGATCCCATAAATATGGGGATTAAAAGAAGCTGGCGATCGATTCATTTGCCGATTTGAACCCAGAAGGAATTGCAGACACAGGAACGCCACGAAATGACGCATAAAATAAGCCACTAAATGAACTGTTGGGGTTTACTCTAATGTTTACGGGAGAAAGTGTAGTGTAGTCGGACCAGAAATGAGAGATCACGTCAATGGAAGATGAGAAAGTCAATCGCTGTTGAACTAGGAGGAAATTGAATAACAACAAAGTGGTCACGGTGATAAAGTTAAAAGAACTTTTTACCGTTGACAGTATACGGTTGTCGTGGAATGTGAATAAGTATTCAGACATGCAGACAGATTTACGCCACACCACTGATTTATCATTCAATTTGAATTGCGGATGTTTTTAAGACCACTGTCTTCCATTGACGTTATCTCATTTTCGGTCCACACAAGCACTGCACTTTTCTCCCGTAAACATTTACAGTAAATCCTAACAAATCAGTACAATTCATTTCGAGGCTAATTTGTGGCGTTCCTGTGTTTGTATTCCTTCTGGGATGCAATCGGCAAGTTATCGATCGCCAGCTCTTTTAATCCGCCATATTTAGGGAACATGGCATTCAAATCAAAATGTGTTTCGCACTCTAGGATTCTGGGAATAACATCTGTTTAAAAACTTTGGCATTCAGTGCGCCATATGTGGTTAAGAACCGATGCTACAATTTCAAATCATTTTGTGATTATGAATTTTTTCTGCATGTTGCAATACTTTTGTCTAGTGTGTGTATTATACACAGTATTAGTGAATAACACCGGACATTTTAAGTGGTTTTGAAAAGGCAAACAGTTCAATAATACCTGGTACGTGAAAATAAGATGCTTCGAATCCTTTTAAACTCAGACTTTCGTCTGACTTGAAAACAACGAACAAGCTCTCTTTGGAAGTCCTGAAGTACTGAGGTACCTCTGTGCCACAGTATTTGCCTATCAGTGGACTCTCGTCATTAGATCCATCGTACACTGACATTGTATCGTAGTCGGACCGACAGTCATTTCCACCATATTCCAGCTCAAAGTCTCGCATGAACATCAGAACCTTAATAAATAAATAAATAAATAAATAAATAAATAAATAAATAAATAATGTATTGGGGAATCACTAAATACTTCCGCATTTGGTGTAAGCCTTGGTAGTCACAGTAAAATATGGTGCCTATGTAATTTTGCGCGACTCTAGCTTGTTCTCATTAAAACAGAGATACAATATGACTCCAATATCCTAAAGCTGCTAATGGCATAACAAAATTGACATAATGAAAGGGGCCCTTACTGAAATCGCTTCCAAGAGTTTGAAAACAATTTCGATGTTTACATTCTGTAAAAACAGTAAAAACATGAAGTTGGGGGTGGCAGTTTGTGGCAATTTCTGGAACAAGGGTGCTGACATTACTGCCAGCATTTACCAAACTTGAAAAGCATGTTGTCAATGTCATCAGCTCACATACCATTGCTATTGTATATGTGCTCATCCCGGCTAATCCATCTTTCACTTGCCAGATCAATATCTTACTACAAGCCTAAAGTACAATGCCTGAATCCCGGTGTCATATAATACAGTGTCCGTGTGACCTGAGTGGTCCTACCCAAGGGAGTGAAACGCATTCAAAACCAGTCGTCCGTGCTGGGCGCTGACATTGGAAATATTGCACGGAATTATCAGTTTGGGTGCTGTATACACACCCGAATGTCAAATTCGATACAAACAATTCCGCCAAAATATCAGTGGTTGGGTGGTTGGGTGCTATGGGGTGGTTAAAATTTGTCCTAACCATGGCCAACCCAAACGAATTAATGAAATGACACGTCAGTGTCTTGATTTAAATAAACCGCATCAATGAAAACCATTCTTTTCACCAAGGCGCGCATTGCATTATGAGAAAAAGGAGTAATCTGAGCACAATGATCCAGGTACACTATTTG
Organism: Ophioderma brevispina; assembly: GCA_023653785.1. Classification (NCBI taxonomy): domain Eukaryota; kingdom Metazoa; phylum Echinodermata; class Ophiuroidea; order Amphilepidida; family Ophiodermatidae; genus Ophioderma; species Ophioderma brevispina. The sequence goes on along the minus strand of JAMKCH010010418.1, from coordinate 87,965 downwards.
TACAACTGGCACCTCTAACACATTTACATTAATTTGTATCACTACCGATTAGTGTATATGCAAAGCGGCACCCACGTATGTGGAAAGAAGCGGAGGCGCCATGCTTCTATGGTTGGTACTCGATGTTTCGTTGTGTGGCAAAACATGGCGAGACGGTGAAGTTTAAAGAAATTACCGTAAACGTTTTGCCTCTCTTCTATATAGAAACCTCTTTGGGGGGGTTGCCTACCACCCATCTGTCTATGTGTTCTCCATTGAGTGCAGTATGCATTCATTTGTGTCAGCACTGTGCCCAAATGGTCTCGTCTACAAGGTCACGGTTTATTCCGTACACGTTGCTATGGTAGCTAGGACACTCTCTCATGGGGACACTCAGTTTCTTTACACGGGTCCGAATGCATTTGAGTTGTGTCGCAAAACATGCTAGATACTGTAAATTCTGTCCGGGATGTGAATACCTTGCTTTTCTGTTCCAGAAATTACCACAAACTGCCACCTCTCCCCCTGGAACCCTTCCTGTTTTTACTGTAAGTTTTTTTATTTTACAGAATGTAAACATCCAAATTGTTTTCAAACTCGTGGAAGTGATTTCAGTAAGGGTCCTTTTCATTATGTCATTTTTTTCATGCCATTTTGTCCCTTTAAAAAAATGTTCCAATTCGATTGTTCATGGCTGATGTCATGGCCGGTAAGGAGCCAAGAGTGCCTAGCTAAAATTCGTAATGGCGCCGTTAAAGTGCTCGTATCTCAAAAGTTCAACTAAAATATATAAAAAGAGTTTTAAATGTTCACATTAGTTTTTAAGTACCGAAAATATTGTCACATGGGGTTCAAAATGTGACAATATTGTGGGGTGTTTGGAGATTTGGAGATTTATTTAGTGTTGTGCCCACGTATTATATACTTTACATATTGTTTGTCTTTATGTTTGATTAGCTTGGTGTAGTTATAGTCACGATGGTATTTTGCTTTAAAAAGTATACCTGCATATTCGTTGGTGCCATGAGAAGGGTCTCACACTTTATACTTGTTGGGTAACTATTTGGATAATTTGGAGTCGAGAAAACACCGGGAGCTTCAGTGTAGACTTCGTCACAAGACCACGCTGCAAAAAAAAAATGAGCAGAAAACGGCCTTTACTTTGTCAGAACCGAAGCCATAATCAGGTCCTCAATTGATATTAAAAGAAATCTGATTAAAACACACTAAAATAGTAACAGTCAGTCCTGAGGTCACAGTGACACAATTGATAACCGTAGAATTGTTGTACGAGGTCAGAAGGCATGGATTTGCACAAACACAAAAGACACGCGTCCTTGCTCTTTGTTTGATTCCCCACACAGGTCTGTAGTGCAAATCAGTGATATTTTTCGCCATGTTGAAGTATAGGGGAATTCATGTTCACACTGGCAATCTATGAACTAACCGTGGTCTTCGCTTTCTCAAAACAGATACAGCTTCACGCGCACAGACTTGTTTACAGATAAGATGTCCCTTTATGATTTGGTCAACTTTAAAATGATGTGGGGCTACTGGAATGGTCACGGACCACGCAGGATTTAAACACGATATTGTTGGTTAACGGGTGCAGCCTTGGTTTGCGATTCCCATAAAAGATCCCCAATTTATAATATAATTATACCATCTGAGGATGAATATAAGTAGACTTTTAGCAATATTTCTGCAATATTTGTTAAATGAAACAACGTATTTACGAGCCCCAAAAACGAAGTTTTTTCTACCAACTGAGAGGTCAGCGCTGCACCAGTGGTTACATTGTGAAAAAGAAAAATAAAGCATGCCAGCGTGACCTGCTGTCTCACTGGTTAAATAGGAAGCAAGTTGCAAGCAACTATTTAGCTCTTTAAACGTAAGAATTTTTAAAGTCTACATTAGTTACGGTCATTCGGAAGCGGTGATTTTTAATTTAGGTTATGCGCCACCTGTTGATGTGCAATTGTTAAGATAACACATAGTCACTTTCTGAGCGCAAAAAAACATGAAAAACAAAATCCTCACTCAATTCAAAATCAGCCAAACTCCGTATTGATACGATCCAGGTGGGAAAAAACTCAATCTTCGACGGTTGACCGTACAAGGATATCCTGCGGAAGTTCATTCAAGCAGTACTGGGCTACTAGGGAGATAGTAAGGAGGAACCAGATCGAAAATGGCAACATAGTAGTCTCAGCAGAGTACTACAATCTAGCGTGGGGATCGCCATATGAAAGGTTAAAACGTCACACGATGGAGTTGAAAGTTTCGTCTGTTGTGTGCATAATTAATCCGAAGAATTCAACCGAGGCCAACAGGGTCAACAACCTGGCAACCATTTCGGGGTGACCAATGCGACCCCTGGCAATGATTGGGAACAGGTTATCCTGGAACCTATGAAGGAAGAAAAAGGCAATAATTTGGACGGCATACATATTGCAGTATAAAATAGCGAAAACAAATCATCTTAAAAATATGTTCTTGCAGGTATGATTATCTGTCATGTTTTGCAGCAATGTTACTAAGTCAAATTATGCTTTCCCATTAGGTTAGGTTAGGAGAACACAAGATGAGGAATGGTCCGATTTAAATATTCAAGTTTTTATCTTAATTGGATTGACGGTGACCGCCAAACCCTCTCTTTAACGTTTGCGCCAAAAATTAATCCGTTTGGAGTGAAAGCTTCAAATGTAAAGGAACATAGAGTACATTAGAGTGTGAGATTAATAATTTCCCGACCGAACATTGAACACATTGCATGAAACACTGTAACTATAGAGCCCTAAGATTTTTACAGGGTTAAAATAGTAGCTTTCTTTCAGACACCAAAGTTTTGACCACATCCGCTAAATCTGGGGTTCTGCGATCGATGACTTATAGTGAGAGGGTCTGGCCCTTTAAAGCAATTAAAGATACACAACAGGAATCTTCTCAATCTGGAAATGCATGAGTGAAGGATCGAGCTTTGGTCTGTGTCCTAATTCTGTTAAGCAAGACTCTGCAAATCCGTGTGGGGAAAATCCAGAAGAAGTCGAAGGCTAAACAAATCATTTCTGCAGAGCTAAGACACTCTTGGGCACATTCATCTACATTTTCGACATGAAAGTCTTCCTTATTGAATCGGGGGTTAACTCTAAATCTGGTATCAAATCGAAGAAGAGAGGTTTCCGTTGTTTAAAAAAATAAACAAGTGACCGTTCGGCCTATGACATTGACCTCCGTTCCTTCCAAATAGTTGCAGCTGGAGGTTTGCAAATAAATGGTATTGCACAGCGGATTTTGGAACAATTGTGGAGCAATTGTACTTTGGGGATTTGCAACAGAGTTAGGGAATCGTCACAGAAAGCTTTGTGTCTATCAGGAAATCTAAATTTCTGATGCTTCTCGCTCAAGCAAGAACAGTTACAAATGGAAGGCATCGATTCCGTCAAGTCAATGCATTCCATTGGAAATCTAACCCGAGGGTCATGCCAAACATAAATGTACGGAATGTATTAATTGGTTGATCATCCTTTAACCTTTTTAGTAAAAAAAAGAAAGGCACATACCAATTTTCCGAAAGGTAGACGGAGGTCGTCCGTGTTGTGTATGTGTGTGGCGGGGGGGGGTATTTATAAAAATATACCGATATAAGTGATTTGAAAATCACCAAATTCTCAACAAATATGGGCAAAGTGGGACATTATGACGTAATTGTGTCGAGGAGAAATGTTTATATTTATTATGGTTGAACCTTAACAATGTATTGCCAAAACAAATTTTGTTAGTTTAAAAAGGGGGGGGGGGTTAGCAACATCTCCACTGATGGTTAGAGTACCGGATTACAGGAAGGTTAAAAAGTATTTTCGGAAATAGAACAAAATGCCTCAGATGCCATACCCGCAGGCAACAAAATGTTTTTCTTTTCCGTTATTTCACATTTTGGTATTTCTTGAACTTAACAAAACAAGGAAGGAAATCAAAATAACGACCAGTTTTGAGTCGTTCTCTTTTTTATATGGTATATTGTTCTTACCACAATAGTCTTCATCGTCTCCATAGAAGCATCCTGGTCCGTTGACATCCTCGTCACACTTATTACTGTAGTTAATACACCAGCCGTCACTGCATTGGAACTCGCTATAACTACAATCTGTGTCCTCTAAAAAGGACGATGATAAGTAATAATGAACAACAGCAGCATATTGTTGTCTAGACTTGTTCTACATGTGTTCGTCAAAATGATCAACGGATTTAAAGCGAATTAACACGATTTTTGGTTTCCTGCTGTGATAAATAGTACAGGGTCCTTTCATAGAAGGCAAATGTTGAAAGGACTTTTGTTTGCCCTTCAGATCATCCAAGCATTCGAAGAATACAATACATACACCTGGATTACCTGAACATTTCAGATATTTCTATAGATGATTCCTTTGTAATTATAGCGGAAGATAGACCTGGCAAAGTTAGCTTATTGACCAACCTTGCTGTGCCCAATTATATTATATCATGTGTTATGTTAACTGCACTTGCTATAGCGCGACAAAAAGCTTAGTAGAAAACATCAGCAAAAAGCGATAATATATCCCTTACGTCCCTATAGAGGAAAATGATCGGTGTGGCAGGAGATATGTTCCTGCGGGCTCACAGTCCGGGATTAATGGTGAACAATAGGGCAATCGATTCAGTTGACTCTTCACGCAACATTAGTTTCACGCTTTATTCCGTTGTCGTCTATGGAGCCCGGACTATGATACCTGCCGGACTATGATTACTTTCACACCGGCAACCTGCCAATCGCCACAATTATACCAGGTAAGGTAGCAAACGGTGGGCACATTGAACGTCTCAACATATTTTACGCGGAAAAATGCGCATGGCATTAATTGCTTGACTCTAATATGTATGGCTCTGCTGAACATTTGTATTGCTTACTGTGACGTTTTGTGAAACATTGACCTAGTGATTATGTCAACTAAAGCTTGGAGTGGTAATTCTCTTTTAATCAACTTCCTAAACATAAATCATTGTGATCAAAACGACACCAACTTACTCTTAGCGGGAAACCCTCCTTCGTAAATGGGAGCCATCCAATCTTCAAATGCAGAAATACGAGAATATACTGTCGGTCGAGTTTCCCTGGCACAACCTTCGCCCCAGCTAACCACACCAACCAAATACCACTGGTCTCTTGCTCTGGAAACTAACGGCCCTCCATCGTCACCCTGACATAAAATAACAAAACTAAATAATAATAAAACGTTCCCATTGATGGGAGGCAATTTATGTTCATACTGGTCACTGCCAAGTTGGATATTGACATAATTGGAAATCTAATCGCAATGACAGAGTTACCTCACATGCGTCTCTGCCTCCCCATGGATACCCTGCACATATCATATTGTCTGTGACTGGTTCTGGTTGGTAGGCCAAACGACAGTCCTCCTGGTTATAGATCGGTACTTCCACCTCAAGTAGATCGGTACTCGACAAACTTTGTTAATCCGTCTTTTAAACTTAATTATGTGAACAGTGAGTCAATAAAATATCTTAGATTGGGTGATTATTCCTGTCTACGGGTTACAAACTTCATTTATATTACTGGAGTGTCTCACCTCCCTCAAAAGCCATTCCCAGCCAGTCACGGTGCAAAGGACCCCGTCACTGAGTAATAGTCCATTCCGCTTGAGCAGGACGGTTCATTACAACAGGCTAGTTATGGTGAATGGCGATGCAATGTTGAGAAGAGCTATACCACTGTCATTCCAGCCGGTGCGTTGGGATGAACATACACACCCAATCCATCCCGCATCTGTGTGTACTCAGATAACTGCGCGATGGAATTGGTTCGGCACTATCTTATATACGGGGGACGGGTCGTTTAATAGCAACTCTTCAGAATAAATACCCGTCACACTACAATTTTAAAAACCCTCGTCTACCTAGGCCATTTTTTGTAACAAAACGCCCGAAGGGGGGGGTGGTTACCACCCCCCCCTGTGATTTTTCGTACTGAACACCCGATTCCTGTAATTTTGGTCCAAGGATGCTTAGAGTTTTCTCTTTCCATTGTACCAAAAATAATCCTAACATCCCAAGTATGACGTCACCCTGACGGCATATGTTGAGGAAAGTACAAAATCACTAATATAGGGGTGGGAAATTTGATTTTCGCAATTTTAGCGACTCAACACCCTATTATAGCTCTAAAATGATGTCATTAATATAAAACTAGTCATTTCCCTCAAGTAGAGTCCAAAACCGCATGAAAATCTGTTTTTTCCTAACCTTTTTGGCGAAAATTGAATTTTCCCGACTGTGTGTGTCTATGGAAAATGGCAGTTTTGCTGACATGCGAACTTTATGACGTCCATTGTGACGTAATACTAGGCATGTTGGTACTATTTTGGTATCATGGAAAAGATGACATATCTATCTTTGGTTACCAAAATCAAGTGTCTTGTTGTTCCTGTGTTGTGTTAGGGGTGTTGGTACTTCTCTTCCGGAGGGGGGGGGGTGTTACCCACCCCCCCCCTATCGATCACTTTGGGATACCCTGTAATCTTACCCATACCCCGTTGGATGTTGTTTTTGGATTTAAAAGGCTCGGACATGTCCAATGTGATAACATTCTTAAATAATTTGGCACCAAAAAAGGGGGTTTTTTCGCAAGCCGGGGAAAAAAAACTGAAGGGGGGGGGTGGTAACCCCCCCCCAACCCCCCCCCTTGCGGTAGACGAGGGTTAACCAAAAAGACTTTCTGTAAAATCGTAAATATCTAAAACTAGGTATGAATGAACAAGTATCACTTAATTGATCAACCCCATTTTCAAGTATCATAGGTTATTCACTTTATCTTGAAATCATTTTATTACCTCTCTTTCTGAAGATGATTTAAAACTAACAGTTATTTTAATAAAAAACTAGAATAGAATAACCTTACACGCAGGGGCTGCAGTAACAACCCACTCTGGTGTCAAGAAGCTGCACCACATAGAATTTCATGTCCCCTGAACTGTCATCGCATATTAAGACGCTGCATGGCCATCAGCTTCTTGTGCAGGTTTGCCCGCCAACGGTGTTCGTTTCTGGTCCAGGAGGAAACGTTTGCTTTCCGCATGCCGGGTCACCTGGATATGTGTAAGTTTATAGTCATTATTGCAAAGGCTCTGCCATCCCAATGTTTTGAGACATATCGAATCACATATTTGTGTATCTAATGAAACATTAGAAATCGGAAAAGAGAAAACTGAAATACGAATGGAATTCATTTGTGCCAGTTGTGTTAATTTGTGCATCTGTGCGTATTTATTTCATGGTAACTTTTTGGCATCATCCAATCACAAGTTGACTATGGAGTAACACCCATAGAAAAGTGGTCCAAGAACACCTTCTTGTGGGGCTGCAAAGGCTGATTCTTGATCTGCATTTTCGACAGCAAACAAAGGCTAATATCTAAACGGCGTTTAGGTGAATTTGTCTAGTTGCTGATCTTCTTCTAGCTTTCTCTGCGTCATATGCGTTCTGACTGCAATCTTTGGAGACAAGTTGTACACATAGGGACCTGTTGTCTGCCGAGGCTTTCCATGACTCGGTGGCAATGCATGCCAATGTTGGATGTTTTCATATATATAACTTTTACAGACATCGTTAAAGCGGACGACCTCTGTCCCTACTTCTCTCATCAGTTGTAGCATACCATAAAGGTCTTCTGGAATGTGACCACCAATCCTGCGAACATGGCGAGCGTGACATAGCATCTTGTAAACAGTGAGCCAAACGCACATCCAAAGAGATCTGGATTTGACGCGGATCCCAAAACTGTGATCGTAAAGTCTTACGCATGGCTTAAACGTGTTAAAGACCCCGTGTCTAGAGTGTCCGTGTGCCGGAGTGTCCTATCACCCATCTGTCTATTGTGTTCTCCATTGAGTGTTCTATGCATCATGAGTTTCAGCATTGTACCCAAATGGCCTCGTCTGGATACAAGGTCACGGTTTATTCCGTACATGTTGCTATGGTAGCAAGGACACTCTCTCATTGGGGACACTCAGTTTCTTTACACCGGGGCCCACTCACTAAAACTAAGTTACGCGATGCCATCATGACACCCGTGGGCAATTTGAGGTCACGGGTCACATAAGGGGGGGGGATTGAAATCCACCCGATGCGTCTCTCATTTTAACTTGACACTTTTCAATTTTATTGCCGAAAGTGATAATCCAGGGCGTCTGCTTGCAATCTGATTGGTGATTCGCGATACAATTACGCTTTGGTTTTATGAATGTCAGATCATAGTAATATTGGGGATTCAATTTTAAGTGGAATATAATTAAACACATGCAAAAAGTAACTCTCCACCTCTGAAATTTGTCTTTCAAGTTAAAACGATACATATTATTATATATTTTGGGATATATTTGGAAGCGGTGTTTATTTACGTGTATTTTGGCACCTCATTTGTGCCAATCGACTGAGTATTGTTGAAGTTATGCCCACTTGACCGAACCCACCCCAGGATTTAAAAGTTGCAGTAAACCCTAAAGAGACTTAGAACCAGTCATGTAGAAGAAGATGATTGCACTAAGAAGAAAATGGTTCCATTGGAAAAAGTGTGATTGTTTACAGGGTATCTAGACTTTGTCAAAGGCGTCTCAATCAGTATCGCCGGAGGCGTGTGTCGAAGCCGAAGCCTTCGGCCGGGCGGAGCAAGGCGTCTTTGCGCAAAACATGGATAGTTCTGTGCAAGCATAATATATGTCAGTAAAGTATTATGCGGTCATCATAATGGGAGTTTGTACCTACTAACAGATTACTCGTGCCAAGATTATCCTTCAACTGAACACTTTCTATTACCACAAGACAAATACCCGACAGTTACACAAAACAATCCCACCAGAGTGTAGTATCACATTTGTTTGACCGTAATGCCTTCATACGGCGCCTTTGTCTGTATTGCCCAATCAGTTCCCAGGAAAGTTACAGAAGATTTATCCCGAAAAATACAGAACATTTTATCCAGAAAAATAAAGAAAAACAAAACACACAAAATAAATGCGGAAGGGCGATGCACAAGAAACTCGCCGTGAGAGGGCGCTATGCCACATCGTGTACAGGGACTGTAAAAATAAAGCGCGCCGCCTTGATGAAATGATACAGGGTATCATGATTATTAGTCCTATTAGATAAAATCTTACCTATTGGTGGTGGTGGCGTTGGCATAAGTGGATCTGTAATACAAAGAATTATTAGAAAATCATGAGAAAACACCAACTATTTCTTATTTGTTTACTGTAACTCGGTGTTGATTCCTGAATACTGCGAATACTGCGTTGTGATAGCATAATCACACACACACACACTTGCACTAACACGCGCGCGCACACACACACACACACACACACACACACACACACACACACACACTCATATCGATTTGAGCTATATTCTACTTACCTTCCAGGAAAATGAACGAGGCCTGGAAACCTCTTCTTGAAACTGAAGAATCAGATTTGAATACAACATACATGCGCGATCCAGTTGTTTCAAAGAACCCATTGATTGAGCTTCCACAGAACACCCCAATAAGGGCATTCTCGTCTGCTGATTCTCCATCGTAAATACTCAAGGTATCCCAATTTTCCCCGCAATTAGGACTGAAATCTTCTTCCAATTGAAAGTCTAGAATTGTGAGGCGCACGATTTGTTCTGACGGGGCAATGATTAGAGTACGACACGTGACGTCTGACGGGTAGTTGGAGGGGTAGTTGGGACTAGAGAATAGTCCAGGTGATTTCATGAAGGTATTGTCACACTCTTGGTCGTCACCTGTATGGGATCACAAGAATACACCAATTATTTTGAATCTAAAGTAACTGGACAAAAATATTTATAGATCTGTAAATCTCAATGCGTATGTTTTGTTGTGTATCCGTCTGTGTGTGTGGGTGTGTGTTGGGGGGTTTGTAAGCACCTTCTAACCGCGGACACACACATGAGGAAGCACCGTCTAACCGCGGACACACAGGAAACGGGGACTGTTACAATCGTTGTTTTTTTCTTTTTCGGTCGGTACTGATTAATGCACTGTTCAATTATTCTTCCTCTATATTTGATGTCCGCGATTTGATGGTATGCATTCCGGTTGGTGTACAACTTGGAATGCATCGTGTGCATGGTTGATGTCGCTCTGAATTATTACTTTTTAAATAGCGACCGCTACGCTCAAACTATGCCTAACTACTGAATGTCCCCAGTTGGATAGGAGAGTTTCATACTACAATACAAGCTTTTCAGGACATCAGAGTAATTAATTTGTATTAATTAATTATGAAATTTGATGGCAAATTATTATATATATATCCGTTAAAAAAATATTATGTTGTCAAATAAAGATTTCCGCGTTCTACTTGTATAAACTCAAAGTGTGTGTGTGTGTGTGTGTGTGTGTGTGTGTGTGTGTGTGTGTGTGTGTGTGTGTGTGTTGGTTGCTCTAGGTTTTCAATAGTTTGAAAACTACCTGATAAAAATTCAAAGAGTGCCTCAAATCCTCTGAAATTCGCCGATCGGTCCGTCTCTAAAACAAGTAACAAACTTGTGTTTGACGATTGAAAGGATTCTGGGATCTCAGAGCCGCAGTATGAACCTTTGAGGTACATTTCATCTGCGATGATGGAGTCATAGATATTAAGCCTGTCAAAGTTACATCCAGAAGCGCTAGGACCTTCTAGTAGAAAGTCCAATATGGTCAGGCGAACGACCGAACCTACCGATCTAAATGAGGCTACTGCATGATGACTGAGATGGATAATTGTTAGGATAATTTGGTGACGACACGACGTTGGGTGCAATTAAGAAACATCGTCACATTGTGAAGTAGCTGTAAAATACGACATATCGAAGAATGTTACATGTTTAAACTATCAGCATTGATACATTTCTGCAGTGTATCTTCATTTTATCATTACAGTCACCAAAAAGTGGTAGAACCCTTTCCTTAGAAGCATTGTAATAAAGCCTTAAAGTTTATCTTTTCGTGCTCATATTTCAACAAATTAAATTATCCTGCTGAATGAATAAAATGACCAACTGGATAATAGGATTTCCCCATTATAGATGAATCGTCATTTTACATATCGTCGCTGGGCGGAAACATCTTTGTGCACTGACCTTTGAATCAAATGGTCCGATGTGAAAGTGGGTCCCACTTCAAAAATTACATGATACATATGTGCAAGATTAACTTCCAACACAAAAATGCCATTATTACCTTAATCAATTTTATTCAGCCAGGGATAATTAATGTTATTAATGGTTGGAAAGAGATGGTTTGCTGAAGGCCAAAATCACATCATGCGTTGTGATTTTATTTGAAGACCTTATTGTATGAGAAATCTAACTTTGTACTTATGAGGTTTTGGAAGTGGAACACATTTTCACATAAATGTCACCGTAAGAGCACATTGGTGGCGGCTAGTGTAGTACGTACTGCCGTATATGTTCACTCTGTATCAAATTCATAAAAACTAGCGCGATAATTTGTAGAATATTTTCTTGCTTTACCGACAAATTCATACCAAAATGTAAATGTCATATGGGGTTTTTCTGCCCAGGCGACGATTTTTGCTAAGCTTTAAAATGATGTAATAAATCGTTTAGGTTTTGACATTAGTTATTTTGAATTCCCATTTCCAGTAAAAATTCATTTCGTTTATATGTGCTTCGATGAACTTAAAACGCTCGTATCTCAAAACACCAAAATGTCAGATAAAAAACTGAAATCTGCTTGATGCCATAATTGTTTCTGTGAAACATTTGTACGACATTTAATGACCCCCCCCCCCCCCAAGTTTTGTGAAAATAAATTTTACCGGAACGAATAGAAGACGGCGTCAAAACCACGTTCATATGGCGAACTGCCATCGGATTTGAAGACTGCAACATTTTTTTGACCGTTTGTGATTAACGCATTCTGTATGTGTTGGTTATTGCAGTGCAGAACAGCCAGCAATATAATGTCTTCATTAGCTACACTTGATCTAAATACTAGGGTATCAAAATCGGAGAGACATGCGGGACTAAAATCATTTTCCAAGCTAAAGTCACGCAAGACGAGCAACACACGGTTTCCGTCATCTACGGTAATACGAGTTCTACAGAAAGAGTTATCCGGGTAGTCTCGGATAATTTGGTGTAGTGAAAGATCCGGCGCGTCGGAGAAAGTTTGTCACAAGGGTTTTCTAAAACAAATGACACACAAAGAAAATACTGCAATTCTTACAGTTCAAAAAACAAAATGATTTTGAGTAAGCATTGGTAGTGTCTTCATGCGAAAAAATGGTATTCATCACTGAACTTAATCCAGCATATTTGGTTGTCTAAAATTTCATGTACCCACAATCGGATGTAAAATATTGATTTTATACTATGCTTTAGCGACAGGAGAACTTCAACGAGCGTTTCGTGTTAAACATTCATGAAACTTACTTACGAGCCAAGTATTCACTCTTACTTTGAAGCAAAAAATGACATACTTAACAGATTTTAAAGATGCGCAAGAATCCTCGCTTAAAAATTACTTTTAAAAACAAATGATAGTCGCTGGAATGTAATTGAATCCCCGGGGCAAATATTTACGGAGAATTATGCCTATTGTCACAACTTATGATTGTCCAAAATCCTTATTAGATCGTGCAAAGTAATATTTCTCAAGCCTAATTGAAAAAGGATTAGGCTTTTGCAAAACAGCATATAAAATGTCAACAACACGATACCATTGCCATGGTCAGCTCAAAATACCGCTTAAGGTATAGCTAATAAATGCTCGTTGGTGTATGGTGAATGAATGAAAGTTTTAATAGCAAGTCATCACAATCTTGGAATAAAGTCGAAGCAATGTGAACGATTTTCGGAAAGAATTTGTTCCTCGTCTCCGCCAACCATGTTGAATGGATATCGTCATCCGTACAGTAGTCTGCCCAATTCCCCTTGATTGACGAGGCGGGGATGGTTAGGTTGACAGTGGAAAGGTTCAAACTTTCTAAGTGAGTGATATCAGATGGTTGTAGGTTCTTAACTCTGGCCCAGATGAGCAATTGTAGCAAACTTTTTCTTCAAGATTGGAGAATGTAATTTAGAAAGTTTCACCCTTGCATTACCATGTCAAATTTCTGAGGTTGCGCATTCGTCTCTAGATTACCATAAATCATGTGTAACTTGGTTTGGTTGTGAATAAATGATGTGATAATAATGGTTGTGAATAAATTTTGATTTATAATGAATCCGTTAAATTTGCCTCTACAATTACTACTCTTGTCCTGTTCATGGAATGTAATTGCAAATTCACACAAAATATCCGCCCATGCAACCAACCATCATGACCCCTACAACATCTATAAATTCACTTAAAGCCACTATCAGTTTTTTTCTTTTTTTTACTTTGTTTCTTTTGTCAAGTTCAATTTTGCATTATTGAGTTTTTTTAAGGAAGCCAATCTTTGGTAGAAAATGTCAGATCCGGCATTTAATGACGTCCGTAAATTCGTCAAATTATGGGAGCTAATAAGGTAACTTTTAACTCCCTGTTAATGTCCATTGTTGTTATATCGCACCACCACAATTCACATACAAACTGATATTTACAATTTGCGGGAAAATGATTGCGTGGGGCGGCTTCCACTACTGCAAGTCTTAACTTCACCGCATGGGGGACTCAGGCATGGGAATCACAAATGGAAGAGAGTGTGTCGACACAGGCGAGCAGCCTAATTTCTAAAGAATTCTTCTAATACTAATATTAGGTCTTTGCTTGCCATTCTTTAATAGGTACTAAGATGAGTGGTGGTTTTGGGCTTTTGTCTTACCAGTTCAACAATCAGATTGCGCCTGAAAACCACGGTAGTTAACAGAAATTTTCCGATTAATACAACGAAAAGATCTTGGTTCCGCTAGAAGAAAAATATTAGGAGGGAAACAACCGCAGTAACACGCCCATAGTCTATTTTCATCGGCATAGGTGGCGTCCGTAAATACTAAAAAATCATATTCACAGGTGACTGAATCTTCTATAGTAAAAGTCCAGGATTGTCAAATAGTACGTTGTACCCCATTGGGCGCTGGATGTTATTTTCACATGTTGAATACTGGAAGTTTTCCGATAAGTTGCGAGGTAAGTACAACCCCGACGACCATTGGAATTTGTCAGATTGCCGCTACCATTCGGACACTGCAAAGGATTGCAATGTGAGGGAGAGGGTAGATACAAGATAGGATGAATGATAATAATAAGTAGTAATCATCTAATAAAACCATATATAATATATAATAATAATAATACACTAAAAACACACCATAGCCAGTTAACAAACATGGGACTTTGTTAAAATAAGAATTAGAAACTTCACAATAGAATATGGTAAAAAGGAAAAGAAATCAATGCAAAAGAATTCCAAGAACTGCAAGAGTTGTGTCATGAAATTGAAAGAGTGGAAGGTGATCCACAGAAAATGAACAGTAAATACATAGAAAGTAAACAAAACTGGATAAATTGTACCACAAACAACCAAGGGTGCCATAGTAAGGTCACGTATAAGATGGGAAAAAAGAAGAGAAAACATACAAAATATTTTTTGTGGGTTATGAAAAAAGTAAGTTGTTAAAAAATCCATTACTGAATTAAAGCAAAAAATGGTAAAAAGGTGAATGGACAATGACGAAATTTTACGAGAAATTGTAAATATTATGCTGAGACTATAGTTCTTCAAAAAAGATATTGACGAAGGGTTGATTTGAACAATATATATCTGATGTAAATTAAAGAAACTCGCGCCCAGATGTATGCCTCACTATGGTGAAGCCTTCTTTCAAATGAATGTACAGGTATTGAAAGAAATTGAAAAACAACAAATCCCCAGGTTGTGATGCTAACCGCCGAGTTTTATAAGTTTTTCTGGGAAAGACGTTAAAATGTAATGATTGGGACTCCATCAATGAAGGTTTTGTTAAGGGCGAACTTTCCTGGAGACCCAAAGAAATGGATTTTACATTATTGCACAAAAAGGTGAAAACCAACGATCTACATAATTGGCGCCTATATCACTTTTTAAAACTATATTATAAATTTCTTCACACTGGCGGTTGAGATTACATAAGGTGATAAATAATTAATAAACCCCAGCAACAGGTTAATGTTTAAGGTCGAGTTTAGTGGACCAAACGTACGCCTAATTGAATATGTAATAGAATAGTGTATTAACAATGAGGAGATATGGTGCGATTTTATTCTTGATTTCCAAAAAGGCATTCGTAAAACCCTTGAAAAAAGAAATTCCTGGAACAATGTTTAGTAAAAATGGGGTTTGGTGAACAATTTAGACAATGTGTAAATATACTCTTATACCAACATTGACCGTTCATTTCCTAAGGAATGGGGTGGTTGTCTGAAACCTTCACTATAAAAGAGGCATTTCGACAAGTGTCCATTGTCAGCTCTTTTATTAGCATAGCCACGGAGATGTTATCAGCAAATATAAAACAACGAACATTCTGGTATGAAAATTGATAATTCAGAATCAAGATCGTCCAACGCAACGACACAACTAATTTTTGTAATAACGTAAAATTCATTTCCATTATGGATGTGTTTGACACTATAAATACAAATACGGCACTGTAATCAGGATTGACATTAAAGACAAAACTGAAGGGTTTATGGTATGTAAGGATAAGGTTCCATGACATGAATAAATCAAATGGTCTAGTGCCCATTAGAGCTTGGTACTTATTTCAGTCGCAATGTTAAAGAAGCCTGAAAAACTAAACTGGTCAAGCAGGCTTGATAAAATTAAAATCAAAGCTTATCACTGGAATCACGATTTCACTTATTTGGAAATAAATATCATTAATCCTTGGTATTTCAACAATGCTCTACACTGCTACATCAACATTTTCCAGGCTATGTCCATTAAAAAGAAACTAACAAAATGTATTTCAAATTTTGTGGACTTCAAAAAAAGAAAGATAAGAAGAAAAACAATACAGGCTACAGGAAATGGATGGTCCGATGTTAAAATCAAATACGTGCCCTAAAAAGTAAATGGATTGCTAGCAATTTTAACAAGTCTAATATGGTTGTGGAAGAATGTTGGTAATTTTTGTTTTTGATACAGTAGGTGGCTTTTCCATTCAACTTAAAATTAACGCAAATCAATGATTTGAAACAAGTTACTTACTTCTAAACAAACTACCGGGAATTTTTTACAATGATTATTGGAAGCTGGGTATTATTTTCGCCAACACAAAAATCGTTCTCACCTACAAATCTAGATATTACGGATCAAGTTCTCTGGGAACTAGTGATTTTAATTTAATGGGGAAGTATTGTTTTTTAAGAAGTTGATCAATGCCGACTCAACGTTTCGCGATATTGTTGTTTGCAATATTATTTATTAATTAGAAAATTAATCCCATTTTTTGTGTGCAATGCCCTCTGATATATTTAATTAGAAAAAAGAAAGAAAGCACTTCCAGTTGAATGGAAGAACGCCATTTATGATACGTCGATTGTAAGTAAACCATTCCCGACCCCGATATGGTGTTACTAACTACGGCATAGAAAAACTATTCATATTTGTTAACGTCACATCTAAACAAATTTATGATGTCCTATTAAATTCAATGATATTCCTTTGTGTAAAAAAACACTGGAAGAAACAATTTAATGAAAGAGAAATGATATGAGAAAGGGACAAAATAGTCTGTTTTTAAATACAAAATAGAGGAGTAATAAGATTGGGCATTTGAATATAACATGCTGTATAATCTTACAACCATGTAAGTACAACCTGTTTAAGTGGAAATTATGGACTCTAATATTTGTAATACCTGCAATGACTTGGAAAAACGATTACAACCATTTCTTCATAAACTGTAATTCATTAAAATATTTTGAACGTTGAAAGAACTTTTATCTCACTTAGTTACATTATTTCGATTAGACTAGACATGTAAATTGTTAATTTATGGTTACGACCTACAAAATAAGAAAACGACTTTGTAAATGTGTTGATATTCGCGGCACATAATCAGTGTATAGCAGCTCCACAAATTATGTCACAATCAGGCTAAAAAGTGTGGAACTTGGCTTTCCATATATTACATGTGAGATAAGAAAAATTTTTACATGAAATACAAAAGCACGTGAGAAGAAATATGAAGAGTTCATTTCAAAGATGAGATTATGATAAGCTATTTACCTACCTAAACATTTTGACATAGCAAATGAATGATCATGGAAATACATTATTTGTGCCCGTAACAGGATAAGCACACAGAATGTTTGCTAGACAAAATTGGTAATCGAACCGTAACTTGAACTAATAATATTTCTTTAGCGTGGTGAAAAATGAAAAAAAATATAATCTCTGATAGAGAAACTGTGCATTGGACATAGTAATAATGAAGACTGATAATATTTCTTATAAAATAACCGTGTTTGAAACTGAAATATGTGTAACAGAAGTAAGAGATCCAATTACAATCTTACATAGATTGTGTAATAAGAGTATTCAGTAAAAGAAGGAGAACAGATGTGATGAACATGTATAATATCACAAGAGAAATAAAATGGTGTTTTTGCCCCAGGTTCTTTTGAGGTTAAAAATGTAAAAAAAAAACAAACACCCATAGTGGTGAAATTGATAAGCACTATGGGTTATAAGACTCTTATAGGTTCAATTATTAATATTCATACATCCTTGTTTTATTCTAGTAGCTTAGAACTAATTTGCTAAAATTAATATTCATGATCCTTTGAACGGACTAAGCGCACAATACATGACGTTAGGGGGAAGAGTTTTTCTCGCCTAAGTCTTAATGAGTAACAGTGAATCGAGTTTTCCCCCTATGGTCGCACATAAGGTCGTAACTCTAACATGATAGTTATGAGAAGTTTTGAAGATTCCATTAGGTTATAATGAGCTTTTAAGATATTTATTTAAATATTAATATTCCATATCCTTGTTATTTAGTGGTATTATTCTTCATGTGCATAAATTATTTCATATCCTTTTTATCCAAAAACTGAATAACACCGCAATACAAGGGGAAGCGTTAGGAAATATATTTCCGCCCTAACGCCAAAATTAATAGCAAATAGGACTGACTCGCAAAAGCCAATATCCCTCTAAGCACAGGAAAGCAATATAATTATAATAATCATAATGTCATCACGGTTAAATAATATATTGGACATAGATCAAAAGATCTATATTTCTTTCATCAGGCTGCAACCTAAAATTGAGCAATGACCACTATCTGCTATCTACCACGTCTAAATGCTATCAAACATTTTTAGTGGAAGAGAAAACTAGAAAATTAGTCTCGCGGTTGCCAATTAGAATCACTAATGAAAGGACCAATGTCACAGACAAAGTATATTATCGTTGAGTCTCCATGCTATTTATACTACGTCATGAATCTTCCAAAACAGGCCAATCGACTTTTGGCGGCGAAAATTGAGTTTTTTGCATATTACGATACTATATCAACCAGCTCTTTTCATATACTAAATATGGATCAAAAATACATTCCAATTGCAGATATAATAGATTCCACTTGAAATCATAACCCAAACGCCAAATGAACGTCTCCAAACAGACCAATATGCATTGTCTGTTTGATGCTACCTGAAAACCACCGTACGACAGCGTATAAAGTGACTATCGACATGGGATATTGCGAGATTCATCTTTTTTTTCCTCTCTAGATCAACAATGGGTAGCCTATAGAAGCGTATAGAAGTATGGATAGAAGTTTATATTATTCACCCAATGTGCTGTAGCTGTGTATCGAGACGCTTTTGCCAAAACTAAAAAATAATTTTTGCAGTATTTTATGACAACAATCTTGCCAAATCATTACTGTTGAAAAATTACAGTATACTGTAAAAATTGATTTCAATCAAAACACCGAAAAATTATATTGGCGAAGTTGTTATAGAGATGTGAATAGTTTTGTTGAAAATAAAAAGCACTGATGAACACATAACTTGTAGATCGGCCTATCCACAAAATGTCAACCAAAAATTTATTGCTGCATATAGGTCTATACATTTTTAAGCTTGATTATATGGCTTCACTCAAAACCCCATCTGAAAGTTCGCGCGATTATTTCAACCCGTTTGAAATAAGAGCTAAAAACAATATTTTTAATGACATAGAGTACATGTAAAAAACTAATAGGGTTGGAAAACAATGGGGATATTTTCGCTCATAACATCAAAACCAAACAGCCTTGAGACCTTAATATTTAAAAGGGTAAAATGGAAAATGTAGCTTTCTTGTGAAAACCAAATTTTGACCACTTGGGTAAAGTCTGGGGCATTAGCGATCGGACATGGACTTTAATTTTGGTATAAAACATAATGTTAATTAGACGGTAAAATATAAAGTGGAATTTGGATGGAAACTATAAAAAGCGGGTGTTTTGGATGTGTTCCTGAAGATTTAAAGTACATTTTCTATCGGAAATAACGACTGAAAATCAATAATCGTGCATGATAGTGTTGATATAATTCAAAAGTTCAAATAGACTTGATGTAGTCGTAATAGGCCTGGAAAAATGGACAAAAAAGATTTTGCTGATTTTTAAATTAACGGCCCCAAGTCTTTTTGTACCTTTTTATTGTTAAGTCCACTGTAATTTTTACAAGCGACGTTATTTCAGTCAAATACACGAGGCTGTTTAATAGTAGTGGAAGTTTAGTTAAGCAAAAAATGTGCATTTTAGCGGGTTCTTTTACTAGACGTAGATTGTAAGCTGTCTTGACTTTCTAAGCGACGATCCGGGCGCTGAGCAAAGCAAGAAAGAGGCTTCAGTTTTGAATCGCGCAGTTGAGTTTATTTATTAATTTTTTTTAGTGTTTTAAAACATAATAGTTAAGTTTTTTTATTTTATAATGAAACTTTTCATGAAAAAAACCATCACCCCTTTAATTAATGTCATTTTTATGATTTAAAAATGTTAAAAAACATGCATGTATTAAATTAGGTAATTGTGCAAAAAACTAGTAACCAATTGCTCATTTTACACTGTTGTTGGAATTATTTGATGTGAAGCTGTGTTGTAATTAAGTAAAAATGATTCAATCAGCATGTTAATTATTTCAAAGAATATACAACAACAAGACAATTTGTAAAAAACCAGAAAAGTAAACAAACAAGCACTAATGTACCGTAGTAACTACTTTACTTCATTTTTTATCGAAGGTCAAAAAACTACAAAATACAAAACACTGCACAAAAAAATTAAAAATATTGTTCATTTTAATTTGCAATATATTAATTTGAAGGAAAAGTAATGCATATAAATTCAATTACTCACAACTTCTTTTATGACTCCGAGATTTCCGATGAGGGCCGCGCTCAAATTTTCAAGCAAAATCGAGGTTTTTGCATATACATAAGGCTTGTTCATATACTAATCACTGTGTAAATATCTATAAGCTCAAATCGAATTCTTCATATAGAAAATCACAACTTGGTCTAAATTTCCGGATACGGAAATTTTGTTAGACACGGTGATCTATGGCACTGTATTTGTGACATAAGACTGAATGAAATCAGAAAATCCCAATTAATCTCTAAATTTAAAACGATCTTAGGTCTAGAGACTAGTTTCATTACTACACAAAAATATTATATTCCGAAAGCTCTCAGGCGACCTTTACGTTTATGGAGTTATTGTCCAAATAATCCCAGGGTGTCAAAGTCAGACATACACTTTGGAGTCTTAGTGTACTGAAAAATGTAGGCGATTGCTTCACATTTGGAAAATACGGCAAAATGCGGTAAATTTGATGTCAAATTTACAGGCGTATTATAAAACGACTACAACTGAAGCATTTTATTCGATTTTTTCCAATATCAACAATATCGTACATTATATGAATTTTCAATTATATATTAAGTACTATGGTTTACAGGAAAATACTATACATGTACAGAAAAATTCTGCCAGCAATTATGTAACAAAACCCGCTAAACTACAGCTTTTACAGGTTCCATTCAAATTAATATATTTAGCTTGATGTAATCTTTTTAATTAAGGTATTAAAATTTGATAAATCAATTCTAATTAAAAAATTAAAAATATAGTTATTTTTAACCAGTGTATTTTTCTATCTTTATTGGCACATTATTGTGCCTGTAAGAGATGATGACGGCTAGAAAATCAACAAGCTAGTCCTTTAAGCTCCCTCCCAGGCAAAAGTAGTTGAACATGTTCAATACCACCGTTGGAGGCGATCGATCGACTCTTTTGGAGTACGCCAAACAGCCAATGCGCATTCGTTTCCTTTGACATAGAACAGAGGACGTTTTTTTAGTTTGTGCAAACCGACCCAATATTAAATTTGACACGGAAAACAATGGAGATACTTGAATTGAAAGGTGCTCAAATGAAGAACCGTTCAATGTCACTATGGACACATAAAATCATTTCTAAAATATTTCCAATTTTATATATGCAAGTTCATAATTCTCTAAAACTTCAATCGCCAATATTTCGAAATGTGATTTGTCGATGGCCCTGTTTGGCAGATTAGTGACGATTACTATTAACAAGACAATCAGCGTACCTGCTGTAAATCCAAGAATAAACCCGACATGCAGCATCAACAAGAAGTCGAACTCAACCACAATTGGAAGTACCAGTTCAAAAGTGACCTCTCTGCGAGATCGTCCGACAATTGTCACACTCACTTAGGTTCAGAATTCGGAGCAGACTTTAATGTGAAGTTATTGTTTTATCTGGAACGCTGCAATCGTATCTCCAGCCTCTATCCTCGAAAAGTTCACGAGATGCCTGGGTTATAGCCTGTGAAAGGGGGCTCCAGAGTCCAGTTGATTTTGTTAACTGGTGGACTCGAGAGGTTGGTACCGGAAGCCAAATTGGAAGAACTATTTACCACACAACACCTGCTCGAATAAAACCAGTAAAAAAAACAAGAAGGGGCGACTGGTGAAAGAAGAAAGAGGTGAAAGCTGTGTTGTCACATGTTATCCTTGTATTAATTTTAACAATATGTCAATGTGTTATATCCAAAATGTAATGCCATCAGTATTGGGATGAAGTCGTTGATCCAATATAACTACGCTAATGATAATGTTCTTTATATATCTGTTAATCTCACGTTCCAGTTTTACCTATCTTGATTGTAAATTAATCTCAATATTCCCAGCAAAATAAATTAATCTCAATATATCTCAATAATCGATACAATGCAAATAGTCTATCACTGCATATAGATACGATGGACAGGATTAAGTCATGTTGGGTTAAAAATTCTTTTTCATTTACACTTACAGACACGGCATTTTCCTCCTCTCGATTTCAAATGCTGACCCCAAAAACGCCAAAGTTGTCATCTAAATAGTATTCGCCCGCTCTGTGTGGCGCAGGTGAGAGCAGGTGGGACATTGCCGCATCGTCCGTTTGACGTTACGGACGTCCAAGACAAGCATTATCCTGAAGGCATCTAAACAAAGCTCGGCACACTCGGAGTATGTTTCCACCGATATAATCTCCATGACAGAACTTCTCCGTAAGTTGTCACGAAGGGGAAAGATCGAATAATTTAAAATAAAGACCATCTTATGGAATAAGGAACAAAATTAGGGAAAATTACGAATTCATAAATCAATCATTAATAAGCTCTTGAATTCGTGAATTAAATGGCAATTTAACTTTTTAAATGATAGTTTTCAGTTTTTTCTTTTCATGGTATGATATTGCCTAACAAACCAAAGTAATGGATCTAATCTATTTTCACATACCACAATACGATTCGGCGCCGCATCTAGACAGCCATCGAATTCTCCGTGCATTTACGACATTAATTCCGACACCATCTTCTGACAGTGAATTCGTCATAAGTACACTCAGGAATAGCTAAATATGGAAAAGTTCAATGTCAAACATATGACCTCTGTTCACGTAATCGCTTAAAAATGTCAGGTAATCTCTTAGTGGGAAATGCAACAGTAATTAACTTACGTTTCAGGATCATTTCCGTCGGAAGATAGGTGCAAGCCCAAGTCTCAAATGCAGTAAACTCTTGTATACACCCCAGAGTAATCATCGTATAATGCGCAAATTCCTCAGAATTATTCCGGATAGATACCAACGATCTTCTATTTTTGGGCTACCCCATCGGCCACCGAATCGAACTGAAACTAGAGGCAAGGTTTGACATTTTTTTCTCTTTTTTTCCCATTTCAACCTAATATTACAATTGATGACATTTTAATTGATTGCGGATGAAGAATAGCTGTAACCGTAAAACCGTTTTTAAGTGTAAAAAACACATTTTAAACTATTGACAAGAAATGCTATACAATAACAAAACAAACAAACAAATGACGGAGTTTTAAATCCAAAAGGCGCTAACAACTGCAATAGCTGCTTTTGTGCTTTTTGTGTTTATTTTTGAAACGTTTAACTTAATGACAGTAACTGGAATAATTAGTTACTGATGATTCAGTGCAATTTTCTTAATATTCAATGACAATTTTGCCCCTAAAGTTATTAAGTGCAAAGTTCAAAATGGCGAATTTGGATTAAAGGTCATTTTGGGAAAAAAGTGTCATTAACGGGGGTGCTATTTTTTAGTGGCAATTGCCTAAGCACGCTACATTTCCTATCGAAAAGTAGCCAATCATTGTCGAAGTGATTTAACTAATTAGACATTAAATCGTTAGGCGTTTTCTGTAATTTTTACACACGGCCGCCATATGGTTTAATATTGCCTTTTGGTTTTAAAAGCTCCTTCAATACAAATAGAACGCTACATTGTTTTGTTTCTTTTGTTTATTTTTATTTTTTCTGGTTTTTTGTTTTTGTTTTTATTTATTTTATTTTTTTGCTTTTTTTTATTTTGGTTTTGCTTATATACTGTTATAACTATAAATTTCGGCATTTTTGTAACTATAACAGATTAACCGATTACCAAAATGCCCAAACGAAAGGTCTAATGTCATATGAAATTGACGCAACACACAGAAAATGAGAACGCCGCAATAATACTCAAACCCGAAAAAACAACCAACCAAAAAGCAAACAATCGCACAAGGAACCCTTCTTATTCTATCACTGCAGGGGAGAAATAGGGCATTCTTAATCATATACACATAACGCAACTACGTTTTTATTTGGCCATCACACTTCAAGAGATTTAGCGAGCGCAAAGCGTATTTGAGTTTTCCCGTGACATCACCGGCCCAACCCTGCACTGGTCATTATCATACGGTTAGGGGCTACTATAAATGGCTTGGAAAAATCATTTTCAATTTATCAATGATACAAATCTGATTTGTTTCAGTATAATTTTATTTGATAAAAACCGACATTCCGTTCCGATTTATGGTAATTCTAATCGTGAACACATAAGCAAAGTATTAGTGCGCAAGTGTTTCCCTGTAGCAATACATGTAAAATTGCCATGTGGTAATTTCAAGCATATTCTTGGAATATTAAATATACAAAGGTGTAAGTTTTGTTTTATGTATAAGATCATTTTTGCTTAGGACTGGCCACAAATAAAACTTAAAATAATAATGTCAATATTTAAATTCTGGTATCTACAAATTATATAATTTTGTTTGTTCCTCAGCAGCGATTTTTAACCATTTTAGCACAAAGATAACTATTAAAAATAAGATAAGGTCAATAAAAAACATCATGTTTGCTAATATTAAAATTGATAATGTCATTCACTATTATTTTGAACATAAATTAAAATGCAAAAATATGGTTAAAAAAAGTTAAAGTTATTTCTCGAAACGGCTTTTACAAACCCTTGTTCGCGACGGCCCTTATTTTCAAAAATATACAGGATGAATTTAAAAAAAAACCTTGAACCTGATTGTGTCCGCCATTTTCAATTTTTTAATAACTTTAATCTAACATATGTGGTATCATCGGAAACCCTTTTCATGATCTTTACTTTGCTACAAGATAATTGCAATCGTTAAGTATAGGGCCGAGCAATCAGTTGTCCCCCTATCCCACGGATTCCCATTTGGATACACGGCAGCCAACTAACAAATGACTCCCCAAAAATGATAATATGTCGATTTTATGCCAACTAAAGTGGTATCTTAGGTGTAAAAGCCCCCCAAAATTTATAAGTTCTTATGAACAGTTTTTTTTTCAAGATTGGCATATTTTGATCTCCAAATATAGACAAATACTTTAAACCTCAAAAGGTTGTCCCCGTTGCGTGTTCCTCCTTCTGTGTATACGTTCACTCACCCTCCAGAAACGGATACACATGTTATGTTATTTTTCAAATGATTTTTATGAGTGATGAAGACGTGGAAACGTTAAGAAGGCATTGATGGTAAATTTTATGAATGTTTGGGGGTAAATTGCGTCCACATTTATTCTGAAGTCAATACATAGTAACTATTTTTTCCTGGATACTGATTTGCCCTGCTGAACGCCTTTCTTTCAATGTGAGGCCGTGGACAAGAGCAAAACCGACGACTTGATATCAACACTGTACCTCGGTCTTACCTAACCGATGTGATGATCTTTGCAGCAAATCAACGATAATTAACGCAGCTTTAGATTATGCCATTTTGTTTTGATATAATTATGTACTACTCAAAATTTAAAATGCGGGACACAATCACATGTCAATTTTTCACCCTGTATATGCATTGGCTCAAATTTGCCCTTTACGTACATTATGGTAAGATTATTTGACGTTAAATAGCCTTTTCCCCAATGTTCCTTTATGTTCAATTTTAATGGGTGGGTCAAAATCACAAACTATGCTGCTTTCTTTCGAAAATTGAACCGAACGGTCAAATAGAAAACGAAATCATTACGCGTCGAACTTCGAAAGGGGGTACATATGTAACTCTTGCCCAAATGTTGTATGATTCCACTTGTTCAATTTTGAGCACTTTTGAGATATGGAAGGGGTTAAAATAACGTCTCGTGCGTTTCATTGGGATTAAAAGGTGTATAACATGTTAATCTGGTTCTAAGGATTAAAAAAAGGTACATTTGCAATATCTAGGACGATTACTTTTAAACGCAGTAGATTAAAATGGTTTCAAGTTACCATGAGGGTAAAACATTTATATTTGCACCGATTTTCTCAAAATGGGCTAAAATTCTTGCTGCTTATATAGATAGTAATTGTAAAATACATGTTATGTGCATTTGTTTGACATTGAGGTATATAATTATGGGGGAAATAGTGTTAAGGCCCCACAGGGTCTATGGAGGAATCAGCACCCTGGCATCGATACATGTGTTTGAGCTTATATCTTCATGTTGTAACATTCCATTTGAAACCATTTGAAACCACTCGGAACAATATTAATGTTTACCCCACGATGACAAATTTTGGCTTGCGTACAAAAAAAAGATGTTGTTAGATATAGGAAACTACCAATTTTAAATCTTAGAACAGATGAAAATGTATATACAACTTTTAACCCCTTGCGAAACATTTATAAAATTTGCCCGTGTATTCCCCCACTCCATATCTCAAAAATGCTCATGGATGACAAAAGTTGCATCATCAAGATCTGCAATCAGCAGGTCAAGGTTGCCAGCAATACAAAATATTTGGGAGATATTGCAAACATCTATACTTAAGTTACATGTATCAATGCCCCTCCTGGTAGCCCGCCACACATCTGTTATCAGTTATGTAATCTACAGCGAAACAACTGATTCATGCAAACTTGTTGATTACAATTGGAATCTATGCTTCCTGTAGAGACCCCCCACCCCACCCCCCACACTGTACATGTCTAGATTGGAAAATGACTATCAAGACAATCAACAAAAACAAGATAAGACAAAAATTCCTTGATTTTTTTTAAATGTGTTTGTTCCGATTTAAGTGCCCGTGTTCTCTACTTTATATCAGAGCCTAGCACTTGCATGCCCTCACCACTAAGTTCGGTGGAAACCAAAGATGTGGTTTTGATGGTAGAAGAAATAATGTATATTGCACGCCCTATTCACTAATGTACTATTTTAATGGTTAGTCATTAAAAAACGACATGTTTCCTCCTATCTGGGAAAGAGATGGATTGAAGGCTAAAATCTTGAGGACAACAAAGATAACAAGATACAACTTGTTATTTGATCACTCAAAATATAATATAATTTTAGGAAGTCGAGGGAGTCCACAAAGACGATCGAAAAAGCACATTTTAAAATGCATAAAGCTAGCCAAAGACTCGCACAGCGGCGGAAGATTACAAGAAATTCCCAACTTCTTATTGAGAATAAAAATTTAACTGAAGACATCTCGCTATGTTTTGTTTGAACATTATAAACAAAAAGTCCCATAATATAAGCCTTTCATTGGAACTAGCCAAATTGTAATTACGATGAAAAGGTACAAAAATTAGGAAACATTACTTATAAACCACACCCACCCACACCCCCCCCCCATTCACTCCTTTACTCTTTCCTCACCCCCGCCACACCCCCCCCCCCCCCCCCCCCCCCCTTACCCCCCCCCAAAAAAAATACCCCCCCCCACCCCCCCCCCCCCCCACACCCCCCTCCCCCCCACCCCCCTCCCCCCCCCCCCCCTTTCCCACCCCCCCCCCGCCTCCCCACCACCCCCCTTTTTCCCCCTCCCCCAAAAAAAATACCCCCCCCCCCACCCCCCCTAAAAAAATACCCCCCCCCACCCCCCCCCCACCCCCCCCCCCCCAAATATAAAAAAATTAACCCCCCCCCACCCCCCCCCCCACCCCCCCTAAAAAAATACCCCCCCCCCCCCCCCCTTCCCCCCCCCCCTCCCCCCCCCCCCCCCCCTCCCCCCCCCCCCCCCCACCCCCCCCCCACCCCTAACTTTTAAATGTATGTGGAAAAATGGCATAACATTACACTTAAAGACACTATCAGTGATTTGCTAAAATCAGAAAAATCGAAAACATCATCAAAAATCAGACAATTTTTTTTTGGGGCCCAATGAGGTAACAAAGACAGGTAGCCCACATACCACGGCAAATCGATAAGACCAGAAGCAACCTAATATGGACAGAATCGGAGATTTTATCCTTAACGGTCCGTTCGGACATTACTACAACACGTAATTGAATGGAGAATCGTATCTTGGAACACTGCCGTTTTCTTACCTTTTCGTCATTCTACGCTGGGATAAATAACTTAGGCGAATTCTACAGACTATCCTTCACTTTGAAGCTATTCATGCAAATTTCAAATATTTTCAAACACGATAGTGTCTTTAATGTGACCAAGGGGTTTTCAATCCGTTGGTGCCCAAGGGGGGGGGGGTTCCACTGGGGACCCCCCCCCCCCCAAGAAACCACTTTCCCGAGGGAAGTGTTGCATCGAAATTTATACCACATTGTAAAGGATGTCAAAGACAACCCCAATTGATCAGCCATAAAAATGAGATTTGTTATTTTTGTGTGCAAATTAGGGGCCAAAACAGTGTTTTCAAAACACGCGAAAATTGGGCAAAAGACGAAAATTCAAATGCGCCTTGCGCTTACATCAAACCATTTTGAAAAACTTATTTTATGTGAATCTATCTAGAAGACCCGCCTTTACTGATATTTAACACAAACCAGCAGTTTTAGGGAATACTGATTTTTTAAGGGTGTTGCAAAATACACGTCATTTTCCATAGAGTTTGTACAGTAACGGTTGGCAACGTACCATGAGAAAATTGTTGGTTTTCAGCACTAAAGGGTTATTTATTTTTTAATTGACTAATAATTGTTTACTTACATTGTATGTGAACTTATATCAGCAAAACCAACCCAATTTGCTTTGGTCTCGGCTTTCTTATCTTATTTTTAAAAAATATTCTCAAATGACTTCCGTTAGTGTCAAGGGGGGAGTCCATGGGACCCCACTA
The DNA here is from genome assembly GCA_023653785.1 of Ophioderma brevispina. NCBI lineage: Eukaryota > Metazoa > Echinodermata > Ophiuroidea > Amphilepidida > Ophiodermatidae > Ophioderma > Ophioderma brevispina. Next base: position 59,068 of record JAMKCH010010418.1, on the reverse strand, counting down.
ATTAACGGCTTGGCCGATTTAATTATTTTGGTATGAAAGGAAGCGCATTTAAAAGTCAGACAATTACAAAAAAATTCGGCACGCACAAAATCCCAGGCTTAAAGCGGCCAGCGCGAAAACAAATTTTGGGGTCCCTAGGCACTCCCGCCCCCCCCCCTTGGTCACTTAAGTGTTAAAAGTTGTCGGAATATGCATGCTAATCTGTTCAAATAGTTATGTGGGTTTTTCCATCTACATGTCGCCCTCCTCGTCTTGTTACCAATTTAACTATGTGGGGAATATAAAACTTTCGGTAATCGGTGAAAAAACATATTTTTCTGTTCGTGCATGTATTACCTTCTTTTGTTTCTCCCCAACACGGTTATTGTCGAGAGTGTACCGGACTGAGATCAGATTCCATATCTTCGTAGGTACGAGAAGGTTCTACATACATCTGTTATTGTTAACAGGTTTTGTAAGTTTTAAACAACCCTATGTCCAGTCATTTCCTCATGAACAAAATTAGGATGCATGAATACCTCTGACACTCCAATAAGTTGTTCATACCGTATCTACATTGATAAGATTGTGGAGACCCATAACAAAACACTATAGATAGAGGGTACTTTGGAAGATCAAAAATGAAAGAAAGATGAACATAGTTTTTAAAACTGTTGCCATCTAGGATGTGTAGATATAACAACGTATTCATCATTGGAGATTGAATGTAATTTTATTTCAATGGTTGCTATAAGTGCATAATGTGTGTATCAATTGTTGCGACGGACTCGTGGAAATACACTGTAAACACACCAAAATGGGCTTGTACCAAATGGTCTGAATTTTATATAAAAACACATGATTATTAGATTTTAGTCAGATTGATTGGTTCAAGAATTGCAAAAGTTATATAAATCCATACGTGGGGGGGAAAATAAACCCATATGAATCTTCTCAGGTACTAAAAATACCTTTCCCAGCAGTTCAAGACGACAGGGTTGTCCCTCAACACCACTACATGTACCCAGAACCACTAATCCAAGTGTTATACCATCAAAAAGTCTGTTTGTCTACCTATGCCTACTGAGCATATTACTTGCATCAACTGTCAAAGGTCATTCTTCCGTGGTGCCATAGTATTAGCATTCACTTGATCTCCTTTTTCCCATCGATTTTTTCCTAAGTTTCCCTTACTATGGCCTTTTCTTTCTTTTTTCTGATTCCTGCCAAATGTCTTCCTCAACCATTAATTTCTGAAGATGAAATAATAGTTTCAACAAATAGAGACAATGAATTTTACATGCAGAAGCCACTGGTGACTGCCCATTCTTTTGTCAGTAAGGTGGCACCACACCATGCCTGATTGTCTTCATACAGCAATCCCTGCCAAGGCCATTCACCAACTTGCGCATCCTTTCCTCCGACAATATTTACCTCGGGATCTAGATCTAATCTTTGGGTACCACAGTTGGTATCATCTAAGTACAAATCATTTATAATCGCATAGATCGAATTTTATATATATTTATATATCTATATCTATCTATCTATCTATCTATATATATATATATATATATATATATATATATATATATATATATATATATATATATATATATATCCTTTAAAAAACGCGAAGAATACCATCTTTCACTGAATGGCAACTTTTAAAAATGAAGATGTTTTCTTATATATAAGGGGTATTGTGTTGGCAACTATTGGTATCATTTATGTTTTACGACCAATTGCTTATAACTTATAAGGATATTTAGACATGCTGCATTAGAGGGCACGTGTGATCTAGTGGAAAAGCGCAGGACTCGCGATCATTAGATAGACCGATTAAAATCGTGAGTTCGAGCCCCACTGTGGTTAACGTGTTTGTGTCCCTGGGCAAGATACTTAATCTCAATTACATCGTTGACCCAAGCGAAAATTGGGGGCTGCTATGGGGAATATTACAATCTAACTGCTAATAGGCTTGTGCGCATGTTAGGCATGTCTTTGAGCAGCCACCTAAATGAATCGAAATGATTGTGACGATTTCTTGAAGGCTGCGTAATAATAATAATAATAATAATAATAATTGTCAACCGCGCTTTGAGTCTGTTTACGGGGATTAAGCACTATATAAAAACTGGTTATTATTATTATTAATTTTGAGGGTCCTTGTATAGAGGTTTAATATTTCCTGAATACTAATTTGTGCTACATTTCTAAGCATCTCAGATATGTAACATGCATGGAGAAGAAGAAGTAGTAGAAGGAGAAGAAGCAGAAGGAGAAGAAGGAGAAGAAGAAGGAGAAGAAGAAGAAGGAGAAGACGAAGACGAAGAAGAAGAAGAAGATTTTTAAAATATCACTTACTTTGAAAGGCTGTAGTTTGTGGTACCGACCAGAAAGTTGCAAGTGAAAAAGCAAAAAGAAGAAATTGCATCGTCGCATTTCTGAAAAATAACAGCAAAGAACAAAATGATCTAGAAAAAGAAACACAAGAAATACAAATATAACCTGTAAATCCATTATGCATATACGTATGTTTAGACGTTAATCGTTACAAATTATGTTTGAAGTTATTCGTTGACCTCACATTAAGCCATAAAAGACACAATCAGTCAAATCATTATGTACACATCTGTATTCAATTCTCAAACCTGTTGAATTCTGCTGGTTTGTACTATAGAACACTTACAATATTGCACTATTCATACACAATGTGTTAATATCCCGTTGCTTGATCGAGTGAGGATACGAAGTTCAGGTTGGGTCAGTTATTGATAAAGCTTAGTATACACGGGTTATTTCTGTCATTCCTAATCCTAATATAGCCGCCTGTTGTTTGTCACCGTGTTATCAGCCATTATTTAATTAGCACCTTATCATTTGGTGCAAGTTTGCTTCTACTATCCAAACAGCAGGAACGATTTATAATAAATATGCTTCCATTTAAGGGAGAAAATACCGCATGAAAATTCGGACCATTATCGGGTCACCCATCTTTAAGGGTGCAACGAGAGATTTCACATATCAGGTGTCCCTAACAAAATGAAAGTACTGATTTTTACCCTCAGATGTAAAGCTTTCCATCCAAAATATCCCCATCCGAAAGGATTACGCTGAGAAATGTTTCTTTGGTACAAAAATTGTGAAATTTCTAATTTCGTATAGGGGCAAATACGAAATTCAGCATATGTTTGTATTGATTTTTTTATAAGCAAATCAAGATCACCTTTTTACTCTCTTAAGACATTCTGTAGCCAAACAAGGTAAGAAAAATATATTGAGTGTCTAATCTATATGAAGCTATTATGACACAATATTTAGGTGTCTCAAAATCTCTCGTTTTAAATATTACGCTACTAGCGTAACTGATAGGTGTTGCATTAAAATGTATATGAATCCAAATGTAATATTTGTGAAAATATACGCTATTCGATAATCGACTAACACAGTGCTACATCATTTTTGCAATAGACCGTATTCAATAGCCAGCCATGTTGGTGGACAAGATAGACGCATTCCGGTACTACAATACATTCACCTGTCAATGATCCCTGTGCAATCGCTAAACATGGATCGATTGACAGCTTAATGTATTGTAGTCCTGGAATGTATGCATCTTGTCCACCAACATGTCTGGTGGCTGACGTCATATTGAATACGGTCTATAGCTGAGAGCTGAGATATTGCCTTTAGAAGATGGTGGGGCCAGGAAGCAAAATGTGCTAAATCTGGACCATGGTTTCATTAAAGTGTCAAAAACATGCAAATGAGGTATTGCAATCGATTCCGTCATGCGCTACTGCACAACATTATACAACTCATGAGGCATAATATGAGTCATTCTTTCGGCATAATAATATATACATCACACATACTATATCTCAAAGAGGGTGTTATTGAGTCAATCCCATAATCCACCACTTTTGGGAAATTCACCTCAACAAGGTCATGTGATCCCACAAAAATCCTATTCTTAACACATAAATCCCTGACTTTTACACTCATTTTAGCCCACTAAGTCCTAGTACTTATAAGCTCTTATAGGGATTTTTAGTATGATCATGAAATATCTTATGGTTCGTGAACTGCTTGAACACCTTTTAGACCTAAGTGATGTCATGTGTTTAGTACAGTATAGACATATCTCAATTATAAATAGCAAACACTCACACGGAGCTACGACGTTTCGAGACCGTTAAAGTCTTGCCTCTTGATCATGTAATATGATCCAAAACCATCTAAGGTGTTTCTAGAAGATTTTCATATCAGCCATTTTGATATTTTGGGTTGCAATCCAATATGTGTACCACTGCCAATTAATGTGTGAAATTCGGTAAACCCAATGTTATGTATCAAATTGTACCTATTTGCCTTTGGGCATTGGCTCTTCCAGAAAAGAAGATGCACCCCTCTATAAGGGCACCGAATTCCAACTTTGTCACTTTTTTGAAAGCTGGAATTCCAGAATTTAATGGTCAATACGGGGTTGGAATTCCAGCCATTTTTAGGTTAAAGAGGGTGACGGGTGTTTTTCGAATTTTCCAGAGGAAAATTCCGGAAAAAAGAAATCAATATTTTCCAACACCCTCTATACCCCTAACCATATCCCTCTGGGAATTCCATTGTTTTTACATTGGTAGTCCCTTGGAATTCCTGGACTTTACGGAAGGTAGTGGCTGGAATTCTGGTACTTACGGAAGGTATATGTCTTGGAATTCCCTATATTCATGAAAGGATAGACATGGATTCCAGATATTTTGTGAACAAAAAATTTTGCCTCTATAAGAGGGGGCTTTTTTCTGGAATAGAAGCCCGATTGGCAAACTTGAACAAATCAGATTTCACATGATTATGCCAACTGATGCTAAGGGGGGTCACCTACAGCAAAATATTTCTTTCATGGTACCGGTTGCTGGTATTTTGTCCAATTAGAATGAATTTGGACCTTATATTTTGCCTTATTACATCGGATCGGATTTGCAAGTAGACCCTTAATACCAATTTTACTATTACTTTTAGAAGTTGTATGGGTCCTTTTTGGCGAGGTCCTCTTTTTTTTTAAATTGTTCATATGACATAACAGCACCACTAATATTCAATGTTAAAACTAGTAATAGCCTTTTGTTCTTTTGTTAACATTATGGCTGAGGTCCTGGTATCAATACGTATGATGTTAAAAAGTAGTTAAATGATGCCAAGGTGTTTAGTGGTTAAATGTGGTCTTAATTTTGCAATGCAGTTGGAGCTCGTCCCCTTGTGCCTATGCAAAGGGTCCCCATTTTGGGTATATCTTCGGTAGTATGGCAAATTATACACAATGTAAAATCTACCGTAAATCGTTTTTTTTTTTGTTTTTTTTTTGAACGGGGGCTATTTCATAAAAGCAATAAATCAATTATATATATTGCAAAGACACTTACAGGGGAATAGAATAAATTGCGGAGCTTCTGAGCTTGTTTTTGTTTCTTTGTTTTTTTTCGCTGCTTATAGCGCGATAAAGTGATATACGTAAAAAAAACCCTAAAAGAGTTATATTTTGTTTTAAATTTGCAGGAATAGCTTAAAAGGAAGGATAAGCCTATATATTTGGTAGAAGTTTATTTTTCTCAACTGAAAAATTTTGCGAAAAGGAAGAAAACAGCATTTTCAAAGATTTGAATCCCCCTACGCACGGACAATTATGGCAAAATTCGAATTGTTTATATCCTAATCAGGTGCTTATTTGCTGTTCAGGTCTTTTAATTTGTAGGTAGTTATTATATCAGCACAAGTTGTCCTACCCTCGGTTACATCATGCATCGGCCGATTTCTCAGGGTCATTGCTTTTTCAAAAAAGGGCGTTTTTTGGACATACATTGGGGTGGCTTTGGTTTTGCACTATTATTTACTCAACAAGTCTGTTGCTTTTTTTTGAAATTTATTTGGGTATCAGACAGCCTGGCAGGAACCCATGAACCCAATAAGTGCTCTAAATGTGGTATTGGGGGGGGGGGGGGGGGAACCTAGACAAAAGATGTTTAAATGATCCAATTATTAGTAGGGTGATAAATCAGAAAACCCCCATTCTAGAAGTTTGGGGAAGAAGGTTTGAAGATGTTTTTTCTATAGTTTGAAGGGTGCTGAATCAGAATTTTGGGTTCAACCTCTGGGAAAAGGTGGGAACTTTGTAAAATTAAGGGGGCAAATTAATACAGGGGTAAATTTGAAATCACGTCAAAATGCGCAAATTGTACACAATGTCGTTGTCTCATTTAATAAGGATTAAAAAAAAGGTATAGTTTTGTATATGGTTCCGACCTTTAGATACAAGGCTACGCCCTGACGAGGTTCAACGTCATTCTGGGGCAAAAAAAAATCCAATGCTCCGATTTTGTTGAAAAAACGGTGTCCCCAAATTTACGCCCTGGTCATAATGAAAGCAGAAATTCATTTCAATTCTTTAGGGGACAGCTCTGTATAGATTTGAGGTCAAGTTTTTGGTGACCCCTATTGGAAAAACCCCCCCCCCATTTTTGTAGACCATGTTACATTTTTCCCACTAATTACGAAACCAAATGCCAAACATTGATAAATAAGGCAAGACGAACAATTTGACACCACTTTCAACAAAATCGGAGCACTGGGTATCGTTTACCCCCAGGATGACCTGAACCTTAATAGGGCTGTACCTGTTTAACTAAAGGTCCGAACCTAGACAAACTATACCTTTTCTTAATCCTTATAATGAGACAAATTCATTGGTGTACATTTAAAAACAATTTGACCTGATTTCAAATTTACCCCTGTACTAATCTTACCCCCTTATTTTACAAAGTTCCCCACATTTCCCAGAGGTTGGACCCAAAAATTCTGATTCAGCACCCTTCAAATTATAGAAAAACATCTTCAAACCTTCTTCCCCAAACTTCTAGAATGGGGGTTCTGATTTATAACCCTACTAAATGTTGAAAAGTATATCACGTTATCTGTATACCATAAGGTTTCAGAAAAGGTATAGTTACTAGGTCCTACAGCCTTAAGTTTCAGAATTATGGGCTAAAAACAGCAAAACCCAATATAAAAAGTAAATTTCAGCTATACAGGGGTCAATTTTTAATGTTGCTCCGATTTAGATACAAAATGGTGCAAATTATTGGTTGAGATCATAGGATTAAAATATGGAATAGTTTTGAGTTTTTACACATTCATTTAATTAAACAATAAATAATAATATAATATTCAGTTAACCCTTTATATACTGATAGTAATGACTATGCTTTTGCCATATAATACATCCCGCCACTGTACAAAACCAATGGGAAAGTTACATGGCAAACAATGCCACGTACCAGAAATAAGACATATAACGGAGCGGCCGAGCTTTGAAAAGTGCTATAGTTTTCAAGTTACCCCTCCCCTCGGTACAACAAAACACATCCACCTTTATTTGAAGGATAAATATATGAGATTTAAGAAAATGATGGTTGTGGTTGAAATATTTGGTGGAAGGGATTATTTCTAGGCCGAAAAATGCATTTTGGGCTGCAAATTAAGCGAAATTATTTATTAAAATTGTTTTTAAAGTAAAAATATTACAATCTTATTTTTTTCGTATCCTTTTTGTTATTGAAATAGGTCATATACATTGCATAAAGGGTTCAGGTAATACTCGTTGTACCGAGGGGAGGGGTTGTCGACAATTTTGAAGTTCCACAACATTTGTGTTCAAAATGTGGATTGGATCTTTAATATTGATTTTTTTCATTCACATTTACATTTTATGGAAACAAGGCCGTGTTCATTTGTGTTCACTTTTGTTATTGTCTTATTGCCCTGCATGTGTGGTATAAATTTCGTGCAAAAATTGGGAAAGTGGTCCCCATGGGAGTTTCCATGGACCCCCCTTTTCCACCAACGGAAGCAGGAAAACCTTGTGCACTTATGAAACGTATGCAGGATCCTTTGAGTGGTGGGGGGCACAAACATAAACGTTTAAAGAAGCCCTTCTAAACAAGAACTGACATAAATGCGGGTTTTATTAATAAGTTAAATGTAAGTTTTACATAATAACGTGATTCTTCGTGAATAAATCTTCCCCCGACTGGCAAACCAAACTGGGGTGGCACGTGCCCCCCTCCCCCCTTTGCGCGCTGTTGTAATTGTTTTGGACATTCCGACTTCTTGCACCAAGCTGGTCAATTATATTAATAATAATAATAATAATAATAAATAGTTCTTATAAGGCGTAAAATCTTCAAGAGAACTCAGAGCGCCATAACAGTCAACACGTACAAATCAAACAAAACAGCTATGAGCCATGAAAAGCTTGACGAAAAAGGTGAGTTTTAAGCTGACGTTTGAAGTCTTGGAACTTGTAACCGGGGTGCACAGGTCCCAACCATAGTGATTTCATGCTATTTTTACTTGACACACATTTTTGATAACTTATGCCCCCTAGTATCTACCCTTTCAGGATACCCACAAAAAATTTCACACAACCCCTTGTAAACGGGGGGTCAATTTATGCCCCCCTACAGTAAAGTATAGGAAACATTAACTTTGTTCTTTTTTTATTGCATTTTTGTTTTTCAGTCCTTAGAAGGGTGGATTTGGTATAAAATGAAAGGAAATGTAATAAACTTTCATTTGCCATACAAAAATAGATTTTCTTGGCACAGGGTGTGTAATTACCCATTTAAATAGCCTATTTTTTAGCACAATCTGTAGCGCCCTCTCTTGATCTTGGGTAAATGGTATACGGGCTGGCATACGGGCTGTGCCTACTGATTGCTATACTGTTGTACTGCCCTGCTACAGTCTTAGCAAGTTGCACATGATTATGCCATGACTATCCGTCTTTACAATCATGAATTGCTTTAATCCCATGAACATTTTGTTGTTCAAGATTGTCGAGGATATTATTTGGTACTTAAAAATGCAGTCATAATGTGCTTTTGTCACCTTGTGTGATATTGTGAAGACATTGAGGTTGGTGTACTTGCAAGCGAGACTGCAGAATTTGACAGCTTGAATGACATTGCTAACTTGATAACAAACATATTGGGGATACAATGAATACGTCTTTATTAAAGTGGAATATATCCTTAAAATATTATCTTTTCTTATATGAAGTGGGACTGTAACAGCGTGGGGGGGGGGGGTACTCGGATTTGGTTTGGTCGGGGATGTGCGACTGAGGACTCGAAACCCTCATCACGGCATAGGCCTATGGCATTTTCTCAGCCTAAGGGTCATTTTTGGATTTATTGCCAAAATATAAATATATATATATATATATAATATAGATATATATGTGAGAAATGGAGTACTTAAACCTCTTGTGAATTAATGCCATGAAGAAATACAAATATGGGAGAAATTTATGACACGCGCGGCGTAGATTATTATCGCAAACTGAATGAACTTGCAGTGGAGGGATCCACACATTGTTAAAACATGGGAAAAAATATTTTATTTTATAGAGAATCCAGGTTTTTTGATCAAAAAATGTGGATTCTCGATTAAACACGTTTGATTCTTACTGAAAACTTGGTATATCGTTCAAAAAAAATTATCAATCGATAAAGCAGGTTTTTCAATTGAAAAAATTGGAATTTCGATTGAAAAACCTGTATTATCTTCAATATACCTAGTTTCCATTGAAAAATAATAGGTTTTTAATATAATTAAAAAAACAGGATTCACGCCATGAGAAGAATGACATCAATCTTGTGTGAATGTACACTGCGACTGGTGCGATGTATTCAGCAGTTAAGAATGCCAAAGCAACAGTTGATGCCCGTAAAGTGTCAAAAGATGCGGCCCATTATGACGACAAGGTACTTTGGTGTTGGATTGTGTGACAGTTTTTCTCCATCTAAAGTGATGTTAATTTCTCCTTTAGTGCAGTGGTTTGCAAAGTGGGAAACAGATCCGACAGTCTTGGGTTTGCAGAGTTTCTAGTGCCATCGGTGGAAGAATTGACTTACAGTGATGAGTGATATGGTCTTTCTGCAACACTGCTTCTAAGGCCTCAAAGGAAACAGCAGCTATCACAGGTACCATATCGTCTGCGTAGGAGTACTGCGAAGAAACTCCCTTCGGCAATCTGAGACATAAATATTGAAGAGACTGGGTGCCAGGACAAACCTTGTGGGACACCTTTCCGAAGTTTGGGCTTTCTACTGCATTGCCCATTTGATGTCCCCACACCACAGGACAAAAGATCCGGGATGAGAAATAACGAACTTGACAAGCTTGACATCAGGGAAGATTTTGAGTAGCTCAAGATAGAGACCTCGATGCTCGACTGTATCATAGGCAGCAGTTAGATCTATAAAGGCTGCCCCAAACGTATGCTTCTTCTTGAAGGCTGTTTCGATATCATTGACATGTCTTGCTATCTGATCAGTTGTTGATTTACCTCTTCGAAAGCCAATTTGGGTGAGGGGGTAGCTTATACATATGAGATAGCAGCGAGATGGGTTTCTAACTCTTAGGCTCGTTTGCTGGTTTCTTGGGCTTCAGGATTGCAATGACCTATGAAGTCTTCCATCTAGAGGGAATTGCTGATGATCCCATACAAGTAGAGAGAAAGAGTTGGAGCCATCGCACAGCTTCGGGTGCCATATTCTTCAATTCTGTATGGATGTTGTCATTGCCAGGAGCGTTCCCATTCTTGAGAACTTTGCTTCCCTTGCGAAACTTTGCATTATAGACAAGCTACATCGTGCCAAGCTGGTATGACCAATTACATTTAAGAACATTTTATGTCTGGAAAGTCAATCATTGTGGTTGATTTACTCTAGGGCCTTCTATTAAAGTGGAGGCAATAGCCCACCGTGGGTTCAAACTTGCAACTCTGAGATTACAAGTCCAAGGCTTCGACCGGTGAGCTTGCTGATGGTGTTCCAGGCCTTTCAGCTTGAGTGGGTAAAGTTGATATTGGATATCTCCCCCTCCAATCTGGTACGTCTCTTTTGGCAAACAAATCCAGTAGCTAGTTGCCTTTTTTTATATTCTCTCAGCATTGCAGTCGGTATTACACGTCACATCTCGTCACATTCCTTGTCTCAACAGTGGGTGTAGGGATTCTGCCTCTTGGAATGGAATGTTTAGCTGCTTGGTGAAGCAAGCATAGAGCAGAAGTCAGAATACACGTTGTTGATGTTAGAAGACTGAAGAAGTCGTGTCTGGCAGCTTGGATGACAGTTCACTAAAGAGTGGTTTGAACTTGCCACTTGGGCCAGTTGTCTTTCTTGAAGTTCAATCTCTCTTTGTAGAGGCTGGAGATTGTGATCTTGATGTCACTAATAACCAAGATAGGGCAGTGGCCTGATCTGGGGATTCTAGGGAGAATCTTTGAGCAGCGGGATCGGATTTCCCGGGTGATTGTTGACTGGTCGGGCGAGGTAAATGCCCAATGAAAGCTTGACTACTCTCTTAATTCCTTACATTTATCTTTAAGTATAAGGTGACTGGAATTAGTGACAAAACCTTTTGGGCTTTAAAAACAATTCCTTTAGATTCAAATATAAATCTTTAAATGATTTTTATAAACAGTTTGTAACTCGTTTAAACGTTTATTTTCAAATCAAAAGGACTTATTTTAAGTAAGCCTTTTCACGGATTTAAATTTTTTAAGTCCAAAAAAGGTTTTGTCACTAATTCCAGTCTCGTTAGACAATAAAAATAACTCTAAGGAATTAAGAGAGTAGAAAGTAGGTACTACCTTACCATCAAACAGCAGTTGGAGGTGTGACCCGATTCACCTGTTTCAATTTTAATTTCCATCCACTGCACATCCCCTCATTCAAAGCCAATACCCGCAGAAAAGTACTAGAGGTGACACGATGGGTTGAATCTACTATAAAACTGTAGAATTTACAGCCATTTTGGTTTTTACGGCCGTGCGGAAAGCATTTACCCACGGTGTAGTCTGTGTCACAGACTGCAAAGGATATTATCTAAATTGGTACTGCGTGAGAAACTAACGTTATCAGTCGCCTCATAGAGAATGCGTGTAAATGAAAAATAATCTCAATATCTCCGAAAAACGAAGGGGTTCTACGGATATTTTTGCATCAGAGTTTCAGAAATTTTGTTCTCTAACGAGAAGATCCCTCAACTGGGTCTGAACCTATAGAACCTTTTGAGAAAACTGAACATTTCTATCGGTAGTTTTTACATGCAATCTCTATGGGCTCTGATGAGCACCAAACATTTTCCCACGGTTAGCTAATTTAATATGCACACTCGTACTTTCTGCACGGCCGTATTTGGTTTTATACAATTAAGGAATAACGTGTAAAGTATAATACACTTATTAAATGTAAAATTTTAAAAATTTATATACTGCAGAGCAATATACGAGAAGAAATACAGCAAAAAAATCATGAAACTCCGAAAACTGGCGGCCATTTTGAATTTATGCAAATTAGTTATCCTTCCACCAATCAGGTTATGTATTTCTATATAACGTATGAATCATAATATACTTATTTAATGTAAAACTATTTGCTTTATGGGCTTCAACAGCTATTTAGATCTAGCTATACAATAAAACGAACATAAAAACATAGGAATTGGCGCCCATTTTGGATTTATGCAAATTAGGCGTAGTTCCACGACTTGGATTTTTTGGGACTTTTAGTATGTCATTCTGGGGACCTTATAGAAATGCATTGTGGTGAAAAAAAATCTATTGCAATTTTTTCCAGGTCATATCATATATTTCCCAGCCTATAAATATGAATACAATTTGTCAAAATAAAATGTTGTCAATTATATTGATATACTTGGCATACTGTTCAGAGTTGACCCCCCCCCCCCCCGGGGGCCCCACCAGGGTGGTCTGTGTGAAGTTTACGGAAATCAGCCCTCTGGATTTCTGTTCAGTGTGTCATAGGCTATCTATCTGGATATATATAGTAACCAAAAATAGCATTGTGGATTTAAAAACCGGTGTGCGTGCTCCCTTGTTATTGGGGATACTGCGAATGCTGTTTGGAATGAATTCCAACAGCTGACGTAGCGAAATGAAATGAGCGATCACCAGTTGTTAGTTGACCCGTTGGAATGTCAATAACTTTTCTGATGATGAACGGAGTGAACGCGATGGTTTGGTAGTAAAAAAGTAGATCATTTTGTTGTCTTAGGCCTCACTTGTACGTGTTTTAATGTATCTGACCTTTTAATCCACGTGATGGTAACAGGTTTTTAAAAATTCACATTGTTATTTTTTGCTGACCAAGGTCAATTTAAAGAGAACACTGGCACATTTGCAAAATAGTGCGCCCTCAAGATTTTTCAAACACCACATATTTTTTGCATGGTTGTAAAGCTTTTATATCCCAAAAGCCCCTCACCCGAAAGATTAAGAAGACAATCAACTTCTATGAGTAAACAGACGTTTTGTAATTCGACGTCGCCGGCTACCCTAAAGTTCAGCAGACGACGAAAATGGCGTTTTAAACACAAGAAACACGCACGCGTATGCATGTTTCCACGCTATGCACCACTGTTTGACCGTGCTTAACCCTTTTGCGGTTTTAACATCAGTGAGTACGAGTCAAAAATATTCATGTAATATACACATTTGTTTATTAAGTTTGGAAAAACTTAAAGTTGGCCCTACAAATTACCTGGATGTCTTTATTCCTCATATCATATCCCTATCTGTTTTGGGGGTATGTTATTTTTATGTGTAAAATATATCTCTGTTCTTCATAGCCTAGACTATCATTTAAGAGCAAATTGAAGTAAATTTCATAATTTTGGAAAATGTGCCAGGCCGCGCTTTAATGTTTTACCAAGAATAGTCTTGTTAAAAAGACACCCATCGCTTAGCGAGGATTTTAGGACTTACTATGTTATGTAAATACTGAGATCATAGGACACCCTTAGAGAGATGATATAACCACAGTAATGCAAACAACCTTTCAATTTTGAAATACCACTGGGTTGGAAATGCAGCCTTTATAAGCCATATCCTTCATAGGTGAGTGGACACTCTGTTTAGATTGTGGGTAGTTTTCAATCAATAGATCTAAATATTTTTAACCACAGTCCATTGCACCGAGATTTTTACAAAATTAAAACTACGGAACAGGTGTTAATTAAAACAATGCTTGTCAATATGAGGCAATGAAGTATCAACTCCTATGGCAACAGTTCAATAGCTTTCATCACACGTGTATTTAGAACACCCCACCCCTGGGTGTTGTGTAGAATATATGATACCTAGAATACACATCAGATCAAGTTCATGTCAATGCATGTACAAGTACAACCCACTGAACTGTGCCTTGGGTGGATGAGATATTGTAACTCAATGTGTGCTGTCTGGGAATTGTACACATAATGGTACTTCTCAAACCATGGGTCATATATCCATTACTTTCAATGGAACGTGAAAGTTTTATCCACTGTGATGGGTGCGCTGTCATCCAATCAAAAGTTTTGTTTCTAGCTGCTTATGAAAGTGGTAAATGGAATTCCCAGTAGCCATAGACCATGTCCTTTAATTCTTACAATATTGGGAACCAGGGACTTTGCACTGCTACATGAAACAACCACCAACTCTGTGCATGACTGTGAAATTCTGCCAATCATTTGCGTGCTACAACACATAGTGGCTAGGGTAACTTGCATGTAGTGGCTTTTATCTACTACTCCTACCCGATTTTAACCATCTTCGATGGAAAACGCTCAAAATTGGCGGTAGTTTTTGATTATTCAGATTAGTGTCCTTTCAATCCTACAATGGGTTTGGGGGGAACATTAAATGGGGCCTATGTCAGTCGTGGGCCCTAGAAATAATTCTCAATATGAACGAAATTTTGTTGTAATTTTTAGGTTCAACTAAATGCCTGTCGTCTTTCGTGGGTTTATTCTCAGAGAGGGTGTTTTTGATCAATCCCACAATGCATTGCACATTTGCCTATACTGGTACTGGACAAACTTATTTCAGTAGTAGGGATAACAAGTGGTTCAAAAAGAAACTACAGGACACACGTCAGAATCATCTAAAAATATTCCTTAAGGTAACTAATTGCTTTGTTGGCGAAATATCATAGAAGTCAGGATTTTTAATTTGTTTAAGAATAGATTTTTGTGGGATCACATGACCGCTGTTGAGGTAAATGTCCCAAAACTGGTTGCCTCAATACACCCTCTGGGTTATCTGGTCTTAACGGAGCTCAACTGGAAGCTCGCGGTCAACATTAGAATACCAAATGCAAATCTAGTACGTGCACCCTATAGTCCACTTAATCTATGTAAAATACTAGGTACACCTGGTCAAAATGGCTACATAAAGTTTTCTTGCTGTAACAGCAGTAAAAGATCTCTAAACAACATATCAAAAAGGCAGAAAAGGGAAGCCTGCAAGACTGCTAAGTTATTGCATTATCTTTCGTGTACTAATACGCCCATATTTCGTATATATCTCAAAAATGCATGTTTTAGGGAGATTTTCCATTTTTCTGTTAGTATTTGAACATGTTTTGCATTGCTTATGCCTGCAGGTGCGTTATCACTTCATTGATATATAACCCCTCGTCTACCTGAGCCATTTGTTGTAACAAAACTCCCGTAAGGGAGGTTGGTTACCACCCCCCCGTTGATTTTTCGTTACTGACAACGCCGATTCCTGTCAATTTGGTACCAAAGGATAGCTTAGAGTTTCTTCTTTTCCATGTGTACCAAAATAAGTACTAAATCTCCCCATTATGACGTCCCGATGACGTCATATGTGAGGAACGTACGAAAATACTGAATTTAGGGTGGAAATTGATATTTTCGCAATTTTAAGCTACTCAAACACCCTATTATAGCTCTAAATGATGGTCATATAGAAAACTAGTCTTTCCCAACGTCACGTAGAGTCAAAAAAACAACCGCATGAAAATCTGATTTTCCTAACCTTTTTGGGCGAAAAATTGAATGTTTCACTGTGTATGGTCTATGGATGGCAGTTTTGCTGACTGCTAACTTTATGACGTCACTGTACGTATGCTAGGCATGTTGGTACTCATTTTGGTATCAATTGAAAATGAGGACCATAGCTATCTATTGGTACCAAAATCAGTGTCTGTGATGTTCGGTGGTTGGTGTTAGGCATGTTTGGTACTTCCTCTTCCCGAGGGGGGGGGTGGTACCACCCCCCTAATCGATCACTTTGGGATCCCCGTATCTGCTTACATAACCTGGTGGATGTTTGTTTTGTGGAGTTAAAATGCGCGAACATGTTCAATTGACAATTACATTAATAATTTGGCCCAAAAAAGGGGTTTTTAAGCAAGCCTGTGGAAAAACTGAAGGGGGGTGGTAACCACCCCCCCCCCCCCTTCGGTACCGAGGTTAAAAGTGGAAAGTGATAGTCATTATTAAAAATGGCCTCACTTTTCCCGCCAAAATTAATTTTGCATTCTAGATTATTTGTCGAACTGCAATCGGGATGGGGCGATCTTTATTTGGCAAATTATTATCAGAGAGTATCTATTCATAACACCTTGGGTCAACTGTGCCGGGTGCACTCCCTATGCGAAGTGATGTTGGTATGTGCCTCGGCCAGGTGAAAAATGGGTCCCTTCCCGGGTCCTTTCAGATAAATATACTCAAAAATACGGGGTCATTCGGTACACCAGCTGTATGCTGAATAAAATGGGGTCATTAAGAGGGGGCCAATGATTTTAAAACCTGAAGTTTACAATAGGATGCCTTTTTCCGAGTTATATTATCAATTATAAAATTGCTGCCGTTAACTGATAAAATTGTTAAAATGTGCACGTAGGTTGCAAACTTTTGATTTGGGTGCTCAAATTCTTTAAAAAAAGAAGTGGATAATTTTATGGCAACTTGTGATAAAATGATAGCAGGGAAAGAAAATGGGGTCATGAGTATGCGAAATTTAAAGGATCATTTGGTTACTAGCCTGGGTAATGGGTAGGAAAGCAGCATAAAAGGCGCTCAAGCATTCTAGAGATCTAGACGACACAAAGTCAGCATCTCACCAGACCTTGACGAACGTAGCTCTAACAGGGAGATTAATGTGCTGTAGCAAGAATCTCTACAACAGCATCATTTAAGATCTGCAGATAAAATCAGGCCTACATCTAAATGCAAAGAACGGAATAGGAATACCTGATCGTCATGAGGAATAGGAGAATCTCAACCTATCTTCACTACAACAGGCCCACGTTACCAACCCAAAAAGGTTAGACCTCAAGTCCCGCCTCAAGTACCATCGTCCCTGATGTTGGGCAGCCAGAAAACTAAAGAGTTAAAGGGCTGTGGACTGATCGCTAATAGCCTCGTCCCCCATACTCCAAGATTATTGTGAAGAAAGCTAACTATTTTTTCTTTCTCTTTATCCCTGTGAAATCTTTTCAAGCTAAAGGATATATTTGGTTTGAAAGTTTATGAGCACAAATGTACCGCATTTTGGTCGAACCGATATAAATTTTACGCATATAGGGCTAAGGAAAATCATGTTTTTTAGGCTCTCAAATAAAAAGGGTTTTGAAATATCAGGCAAAACTCACATATGGGGTTTATGGGTGAAAGACCATTCATCAGATGAAAACTTTATTTACTTAATCGGGTCGCCCTCTTTTAATATATTGTATAATACCAAACTAAGGCCACATGATGCACATAAGTTTTATGCAAATTCGCAGTCTTGCCATGCTTCCTTATTTCTACCTTTATATATGTTTGTCGGAGGGTTTGTACAACAATTTTACAGCAAGAAAACCTTCTGTAACAATTTTGTCCAGTCATACCGTAGATTGAGTAGAACGACTAAGATCGTCCTTAACTAAGGTTTAACACAGTTCATTTGGGTACATGCGTCCCCGCTCTTTGGGCCACCTGTTTGTTAATCTTTGCACGTCATCGGGAAAATTCCCTATTAGTACAAGAGTTCACGCAATGCTAGCTTTGGCAGTTTGGATATATAGTCTTGGGATGCTGGCATTGTTTCACTCTCTGATTTTGCTGTCTACATGTACCCGGGGTGTCTACATGTTTTATGGTCCTTCTTCAAAACTTCACATGGCTCCCTCGTAAGGCCGAGGAGATATCAATTAATGGTGATTAACTTCTTCGTTCAACTTGGAATTAAAAGGTATGGTATTTGAAAGTATTAATTGTGTAGTTCTAGTGAACAACATAAGTCGTCGTGTCCTCGACCAAGTCAGACACAAGTAGATAAATCTACTCTAATGTACTCAGTACCCCAAACCAGAACCAAGCACTAAATTTCTATACCTTCCGGTCTCCTGTGCAATAGTCCACGTGATACAGAAGACGGCCCTTACTCCGGTACATTGGCGCCATGTCCGGCTTCCGGGTGACAATTCATATCAATGCAGTCAATAGTAGTGTCGAACTCTAATATTTTTGCACCCATTAAATCATATCGCAATCGAGATACACTGAAGTTCAAAATATACAGCGGATTAACTAGTGGAGGCCTAGCTAATTTCCTGGAGTGCGAAGGCCTGAAGAAATTGGTGACATGTCCTCTGTCCAGCAGTACCTGAAAAAAACCTGACGACTACTTCTTGCATGGTATGCATGAACCCGGGGCATTACCTACATTCCTGTAAGGTCTTACATTTGTGTTTGTTCAACCATCTGACCGTAAATTAAACCTTTTATCCTTAAAAAATCATAATCAATCCAGTAACTTTTCTAGCTTTAAAAATAGCCAACCAGCGTCCAGGATACGATAGTACTTACGATAATGGTCATATGTACTACCGACATATACAAAAATAAAATGCATGTAACTGCAAGACATGTTACAAGATGATTTTCAGACATGAGTCTGTACATTAAAATGTTAGTATAGTTTTGGGTCGACAAATGTGTGGGAAGAAGAAAGGAAGTGTTGCCGGTAAGTGTAATTTAACCTTCTAATTCACATTCTGGGCCCTTTTGTTTAGAGTAGGAATGTGGGGGTCATCACTACAGGATAACAAGATGGCTTCAGCTACCTTGGGCCACTCGGTTTCAGGATATTTTTTGTTTGTATGTTTGTTTCTTAAGTTGTATGACTAAGTTGGGGTTAGGCATGTGGCCTTGCATCTGATGAAACCACAATTAGCAAACTCAATCCCAATTGCACTTCCAATTGGAAAATGCAACTTGATATAATGCAATATTTGAGAACTTTCGGCAAAAATAATGTTGCAGTACTACATTTGACAGTAATTTGAAAAGTACTGGTGATCCCAGGGCTTGTGGTATTCCCCAGGGGCATTCCAACCACCTTGTTCCTTGATACATATGGCCTAGATAAGAAACGTTGATTCCCAAAGTAACTAATGCCAAGGGGTAATTACATAACTACATTGCATTTTGAGGATTTGTATGAAGAAATGACCTATGGCAAGAAAGCAATCAATTAAAGTTCCAAAAGAAACAGGTCATTGTCACATTCCTTTCCAACTCCCTGTGGTAGACTGCAGTTCCCTTCCCATGCTCTCTAACTATAAAAAATGGCAGTTAAGCGGGGTCTGCTATTCCTGTAGAATGGATGTTCACACATGCTCAGAAATAATACTAGTAAGGGTTTTAGGGCATAGCACATATTTTTTTTGTTATAAGTTTGTGCATTACAGCTTCTTTATTGTTAATTTCAAATGTAACCATATAACATACAACACACAAACATAATGTTTCAGATATGACTGAGCAGGACCAGCTCAAGACAGTCAAGTGAACTCGCCACATACCTACTCTAAAACTGAACGGTCCAAGAGGTAGAAGGTAGGGTACTACTTACTGCCTTTTCATTGTGTGCGGAAATGAACTCTGTCACCGATTTTGGTTTTGGGGTTAAATTCGAAATTTGGTTGAAGTCTTTTTTTCAGGGCCGAAAGGTTTGTGTTGGCTTTTTGTGTAGAAAAAGGTGGACTTTTGGACAAATTATAGCCATTTTGTTTCACGAAATTAAGTACACACTGTAAAATGGTGTCTTGGGGCTTCTTATTACGAACTGTCTTGGCAATAAACCTGTCTTCAACAATCGAAATCAAAGAAAGTTATAACCACTAAACACATAATCTAAGACACACAGACATGTACTTCCACAGCCCATACATGTCCTCCAATTGATTACTAAAATACAACGTCTTTACAAACCCAAGAGTCTTTCATCAAAAAGATGACTTGTAAATTATTGTCGTCAAAGAGACGTGACATTTGGAACACTTCTGGCAATAAGACTGACTGTAGACATTCTAACATAATACATGCCTCAAAATTGATACACGTGAAGTGTCTTTTGCAAGATGCCATTTACCTTGCATTGTTGTCCTCTACAAACCTCACCAGTTTGGATAGTCTATATATTCCTAAATTGTATCATATTGAAGAAACACATAAGGGGTGCTTTCAATTGCCTTGGAAAAGTGGTAAAATAAAATGCAAAATATTGGAAATCTATTGTAGTTTGGGGAATGATCTATCAAAGAGGACACTTCAGATAAAAGTGCAGTGATTCCCATTCGGCTATTAAAGGATTTTCTATTCTGTCCAATTCCCTTTTATTCCCTTCATCTTCCCCTTCTTTGAAAAACAGAAGCCTGGGCGATTTGTATGCAATGGAAAGGATTTGACATAATATGATTGGAAAAATGGGTTACTTTTCAAGTGAAAACATGCTTTCAATTTGGACTGGATTAAGGGGAATATAGACCTTTAAAGATTGGCAGTTGAACTTTAGTTCAACTCGTCTAATCGTGAGTCAGATAATTACTTATCACATTGGAGGTGCATCTATAACAGTTTATTAACCAATTGCCAAGAATCTATATCCCTATTACCGTCCCTTAATGGCATTTTTTCCACTTTCAAAAATCACGGAGCGCACCTCTGGCCCCTTGTTAGGGGAAAATGCCCTTAATCTAACAAGACAAAATAACGCTACAATCCCTTTTTGCATTTGATCGTAGGTTGGTATTCAGTTAAACGAAAATGACGCAAGGTTTATAATCTAGTTGAGCATTTGGGATGTGTATGACTGTAGGGTCATTTAAATGTGTGTGACCTATAAATGAACCACAATGAAGAAAAAATGAGTACAAAATCATTTATTGCCTTGTATGCACATATTTTTTTTTATAAATTCACACTTAAGATGAGAATGTCCCTGCAATAATTTTCTAAGTTCGAAACTGGGTGACTTGACCCGTTGTTATATTTATTATCGCCAGTACATGTGTTGTAACATATGAATACTTTCGGAAAAACTTCATGTTTTACACCAACAAAATCCGTTATATCGATTATATAGGCAAATAATGTGGACGAGGTCGGAAAAACTAAATAATGGTACCATTATTTTTTTTTTTTTCGCCCCAGGAAAATGACATTAGGAGCCCATAGATTGATAATAACTACAAAACCTTTATTACTTTTCTATTAACTAATGCAACTTGATATTTATTTTGTTTTTAGGTTTAAGGTAAGATGCCGCAATATTATGTGTAGTTTTTGTCTGCTGTTGAATAAAAATAAGTGATAGGAAAATCATTATTGGCAGATAATGGGCAGTAAACTGACCAATCAGAATGTTGCATTTTCATATGGGTAGTATAGGTAAACCACTCCCCACCAATCGACTTCGCGCTAACCCCTGTTACGGTATCGCACATTTGTTTCGCCAAAATGAGCAGAAGATGTGAATAATTTATATGAAGACTTAACGAAAGTTTTTGGCAAAACGGAGGAAAGTTTACCCTGGTTGGTAACCCCTCCCCTTTGGTAATACGAGGATTATGTCACTATGTCCCCCTAAAAGTGATAATTTTGGGTTCATTTGTACAAATGTTACAACTACAAAAACTTGGATAGTTCTTTTCCACGACGCACAGACCGTAGTTTCAATTAGTACAAGTAACCTAATTAAAACAAACACACAAATAAATAAAATGTGAAATAACATGACCAATCCTCATGAAGAAGGTAAATTTCAACGATTGCCCTAATCTTGACACCGGGGCCACTTGTATTCAAAGGTGGATTGAGCGTGAACAAGAAAACGCGTAAAAAGGCTCTTTTTTCCACAGCGAATTTAACTGCGCTTAACATTGAATAGGGTGTCAAAAACACACTCACCAAAATTTGGAAAAAGGTAGTTTTTTTCGTAACCCTGAAAATTGTGAGGTATTCGAGATTCAAATCATCAAAAATGTTGTAATTTGGAAGCAAAGTAACATGAGCAAAGCCAGATAATAAGGTATATTATCAACACAATGCATTGCTCACTGTTTACGGTAGCAAAAACTGACAAAAGACTTGTTTATGGTGAGAAAAACACACAAATGCTTGTTTAGGTATGTTTTTTAGTCGGTGGAAATCCGTGTTTAGGGTGCTTTCGGAAGCCATGTTTCAGCATCATAATATCCACCTTGAATACACTGGCTGCCCCCCCCCCCCCGGGTTCTTGACAGACCTATAATCGCTTTTGATCACAGCAGTACATTTTTTGTCCCAGCGAATACGTATGCGTTCGCAATTTATCTGTTGCGCTTGAGAATTGTGACACGCAACGCTATCGAATACGTAGTCCGTTGACTTTTGTTCAACCATTTATACAAGAGGTTTTATATTCCGACTGCTGCTATTTGTGGTTAGGAGATGTAATGTTCACTTTTATTTTTCGGTACAAGGAAAGAGTACATAAAAGGCAACCAAATCAACTATTTCCCTCACTTTGCCAAAATCAGATTCGACACTATGTCGTGCCCACGACGATATAGTTTTGGGTGTATCCTTTCGAATAAACGTTTGTGCATTCAAGGGATATAGCAGCGCTTTGCCTCTCCAAACAACGAAAATAAAAATCATTAAAATTCGTATGTTTGGTATTTTTGTAATGACATGGAGTGCTAACATACCCTGAACGTGTTGGCTTGAAAATCCGTGTATTAAAGACAAGGCAGTAATTTTTATATGATTATGTAATTCTAATACTGTGGCGTATCAAAATTCCGTCTTGATATCAAAAAAGCCATTTCCTTGAGAATATCCCAGATTTGTTAGCGTAATCTTGTGCACCATACCTGTACAGTTTGACCTCAAACACAAACATTATTGATCTTTGTTTATTTTCTGTGCTGGAGTAAAACCACCATCAGTCGTTAAGGCCCTATTGTAGATTTTGAGACGCCAATCGCTGTATGTCTACTTGCGGAAGACGCGTATGACAAATTGTCCTCAATACTTCTTTTTTTTCACTATTTGCTGATATGTTCCTACTTTAAAGAAGTTAGATGGAATTTACATACTTATCTTTGATTAATAAGTTAAAGAAATGCATTTCCACATTTGTTTTATGCCTTCGCATTGTCGCTGCTTATCCCTTTTAACCAATTATGTAACCGCCACCAGACTAGATTGCCAAGCCTTGTCCTTAAGCCGGGCGCCGGGCGATTTTTACCCAGTGGTTCCCAAGTTTTGTCGCTCGGTAAGACAGAAAAAAATCAGCACCCCGCGGGCGCCGGATTCTGTAGCAAAATTGCGCCCGTCCTTTGGTGTACGTGTAACTCAATTTTCCTTCCTGAATTAAAGTTTATTGAACTTTCGTTTTGAAAAGGCATCCGAATTGGGTTTTGAAATACAATTACACACATAGAATTGTTATTTTCAGTGCAAATTACCGCCGTGATTAAAATGCGACGGCGATAGCACTGATGGATCTTAGACCTCTACAGTAAATTTTAATTTACCAAAATTAACCACTTATTGTGCCATATTTGCCTATAAGCGCACTATACATGGACTGCTATGGGGCATCACAAATCAAAAAATGGGTAAAGAAAAGAAAAAATAGATAATACGTACGTATAACGTAGTTTTTTTATGAATCTCCCAAACAAATTTAAATTAAGATTACTGTGTGTGACTCTAATCTGGAAACGCCTTTTCAAACCCGGAAGTGACCTTGTCAGCGGTCGGTCGGTCATTTTCCATCCAACTTTCGTACCACGTATTACTCATGGTCATGTAATTTCTTCTTTCCTCGTTTTTAGCAGGGATTTAGATTAATATTTTAAGCATTGCAATATATTCTCTTGGGCTGGAACTGTTACGATGCCCCGTAATTTCTCTGTCGATTTCGGGACTTTATTTTTGAGACATTCCCCATTGTATTGTACTTTTGCGTAATTATAATTTGTTAAAATAACTCCCGCTCCTACCAAAACGTGTCGGTTCCCTAAAAATTTAGGGACCAGGAGCCGCTTTTTTTCCTCCGATGTTTTGTCCTCCCGTCCAATTCATCTTATGGAAAGTCTTGAGTATGGAGTTTCTTTTACCACATTATATGTACTGTGGGGATGGCCAACCACCGAGAGGCACCATATTGTGGCCATAGAACACTAGGCCTATGTATTTTCTCGGCCACCTTCCACAAACCGTAGAGAACTGAGAGCTTGCAATTACGGGTGGATGACTTACACTTGAATCGTGCATAAGTGTTGTAATGGTTTCGAAGGTTTGTGAAGACATGTACATGCCAGCTTCTATTAGCATTTGAAACGAAATCTCTGTACTTTAAATTTTAAACTCTTATTTCGCGAGTAGAACATGAAGGAAATGTTTATTACGTCTTTTCCCTGGGGATAGCCAGCGCACACATCCAAGGTTTAAAAACAAACGTGCGCTTGGCTCTAACCCGCAACCTCCGTATTACTACACGGCTCTCTTGCTAACTGAGCTAACAAGCTTAATTGGTTTGGTAAAGTAGCGATAGATTATCATCATTGGTTTTAGGTCCTTTTTGTTAGGACCAACAATAGTTAGGGACATGGTTCTCCATAGGCGGGGGTGGGCCCGCGTGCCAATCCGGCCCCCAACCATTGGTTTTTGGCCCTTGACGTGCTCTAAAATATAAAGGGAAACTAAGATATTTCCAGGTGTACTTTGGCCCTCAAGTAGGGAACGTTCATATATGTTCGGCATTCTCTGGCCCTTCAGCAAATATAATTGAGAACCCCTGAGTTATGACCTAACACACTTGTGTGTGCGGCGACTCCCGGGAAATATCAATATTCAAAATTCTCTGTATCTCTAAATTACTTCTAACTTGTTAAGGTGACAGAGACAATGAATTCTGGTACCCATTGTAATCTTCGCTGACGGTTATGAATTATATTACTCATTTATTTAGTTTTCAAACAATGGGGATTATCCATTCTCCCGGTGCCACCTCAAACTATTTAACAGAGATGCCACTTTTTCAGGGAAAACCCTGAATGCATGGTTTTTGGTTGTCCACATTTAACGACGCCATTTTATTATTTTTCACAAACCCCGTTTGGGGGGGTTTAGACCGATTTTATTACGCGGTTTGTTTCATGTTTTTTTTCACCATTTCACAGGTTTTTTAGTTGTACTGGTGGCATCCTCCTGATTTAAACAACCAATTTAATTTTCTCTCTATTCTTTTGGTTAAGATTAATTTTCTGTCGGTCTAATTTTACTTGGAGATACTTTTTTGTTCCAAATTGAAAACGCTACTTGGGGGAGGTCAGCTTATATTTACTGCATCGCATAATTCTAGTTTCCTTTTTTTTTGGTGTACCCTTTTTTGTTTTTGTTTTGGCTTACATTATTTACAAAGAACAGTGAAGTTTTGATCAACCAATGATATTGTGAATTTGTTATTTTCTTTTCTAATTCCAGACAAACAAGTTACCACTACTTTTCATAAATCATGGCATCCACAACCGAGTTATCTTTTGGCAGGAAGTGGGTGGAAACGAGTTACGACAAGGGGATCGATTTTGTTTTAGTGTGGTAATCCAGTGCAACGCACGACCCGTACTAGTTTATAAGGAAGGTTATCTTTAACAAGTACATGTAGAAAAAAAAAATTAATTACCTAAAAAGGATACAATATAATTTATATCAAATTAAAGTATAATTGAGGAGTACCATATGGCATACCTTTCCTCTAAGGTTTGTTTTTGATACGTTCATGGATAAAACATATGAGTGAAGCCACTTTGGCCTCTTTGTTTGTTTTTGTTTGTTTGTTTTATTTCGATTTCAATATTTGGATATAACCTATTCTCCTCAATTACTTTCACCTCAGAATTATACCATACCAATCATTTGCTGTATTATTAAAGGCGCTATCAATGATTTGCTAATCAATAATTGAAAAATCATCAAAATCATATTTGGCATGCGTCTAACAAGTAGAGGAATGCTAACCATCCTGCAAATGATAAAATCAAAAGAGGCCAAATAAGAAAAGTCGGACAACTGTTACTACACACGTAAAAGGTGGAGATTCTATATTTTTCTATTGTTTTCCTTCTTTTTCTGTCAATTTTTTTCAGTTGTAAAGAAATAACTTAGGAGAATTCTACTGACTTCAGTTTTATTTATTTATTTATTTATTTTATTTATTTTTGTCTTGTTTAGAGCCCTGGGTAGAATTCTTTCAGTGTTCAGGCACTGCTTTCCAATGATATCCAGTGATCCAGGACGAATTGGACAGCCAGGGGTTTCAACCTACCCTACTCTTATCGACACTGGCTCGATTACATACAGGCGTGATTCTTCTCCATGAATCTGGGACCAGACTGCCGTAACGTCCCCTCCGAATGACGGGTATTCCCATGTTCGTTTTCCCAAGTCCTAATGAACAATGGAGAGCGAATTCCCAGTTTTAATCATATGAGTCTGACACTCAAATCCAGAATTTTACCCATTAAATCCCCATCAAGGGGCCCCGCCGGGGCCTCAACCGGGGACCTTCTGCACCAAAGGGCTAATAACCCTAACCAGTGTGCCACGCTCTCCTCAGAGCTTCTTCAAGCTATTCCTGTAAATTTTAAATATTTTTGAATGACTCCTTCGGGTGAAACAATCGTTGATAGTGTCTTTAAAACCCTTGTTATCTGTACAATATTAGTAATGTTTTGACGAGGCAATTAGATACATATACTATGCAGCTGTTCCTGGTGGCGGGAGCGAAAAGAAGGGTGGGGAAAATATAGCAGGGGAAGAAGAGGGGGGGCGGGGGGAGTGGCGAGGGGAGCCGGGGGGGGTAGGGAACCTGTCGCAAGGGGCCAGATATAATTAGTAGTAGTAGCATAGACGTAGTAGTAGTAGTAGTAGTGTAGTAGTAGGTAGTAGTAGTAGTAGTAGTAGTCGGTCGGTCGTCGTCGTCGTCCGTCTTCGTCGTTCGTCGTCGTCGTCGTCGTCGTCGTCGTGTCGTCGTCGTCGTCCTCCTCCTCCTCCTCCTCCTCTTCAATACCTAATTGCCGGCCCTTTAGTGCTCGAACTTTTTTCCTGCCACACAATTTCTTAAGTTTCAACGGTGAATGGACGTGTTTTCCGTCTCCATGGACGTTATCTAATTTTCGGTCTATATAAAACCATCACTTATTATCGTTCGCCATCTCTTATAATCTGCCATATTTAGGCAACATTTGCAATCAATCAAAGTCACTGTGTTTTTTTCCAATCTGGATTCTGGGAATAAGATCTGTTTGAAAACTAACTTACCTGACGTTCAAGATGTTAATATCATGTTATTCAGTGCTCCTGCTACACATTTGATATCCATTAGTAATTATAATATTTTTTGCATGTTGTAATATTTCCTGTTCAATAAAATACTGTATTTGCTTTAGTTTAATGGTTCGGAACCTTATCACATATTATATAGTTATAAAGTGCAGGTCAGATTAGAGTTTGAACCTATGAGACATTGGTCTCTAATGTCGTTGGTGATTTCCAAAAGAATCATAACACATGATTAAAGGGTGAGAATTGAAAGATCTGTAAAAACGAAACAAATGATAGTGCTCTTGATACACACATATAAGGGAGGGTGCATTATTTACTGCCCAGAAGGAAATAAGGAAATATTCGTGATGCGAGAGCTCGAACATGAAAGTTGATTCCTCAGTGGAGGATATGAAACACTTTGAAAGAAGAAATTTCTTAAAATTTCAAACTTTTTTGAACGGAAGCGAGAGGGAATGCGAAATATTCGCCAAAAGATGTTGAATTCCTCCGCTCCACACCCCTGGCATAAATAATACCGCTCCCCTAAAAGTGTGTATGGAAGTGAAGTTAATCTCTTGTTATGTATGCTGTCAAAGTTTCATAATTTTGTAGATGATAAAAAAACATTAGATATTTTTAATATCATGTAAGTACTTTTTGTCACAACAATCCCCCAACAAATCACTAGATTGAGAAATACACAATAATTAGATCATGTGATTTACATACCAATCACATCAGCTGCAGCATGTATACACCCAATGGTAAATTCTGAGCAATTAGTACTTAGCTGTTTGTGCAATTACAGATGTTCATTTAATTTTGTTATTTTATCCCCTACTTTTGAATCGGAATTACTGCAATACTAACAGTATTTTGTTAGGTCAGCTTCGCCATCTCCTTTTCTCTTTTCTGCCTTCTCTTCTTCTTTTCCAGTTCTCGGTTGCCATTCGGTCCAATCTTTTTGTCCACCTGTGATTTTTCCCTGCGGCTACATGTCCCGCCCACCTCCCTTTTTGCTTTCTTGACTCTCTCCAAATGTCTGTTACTTGAAGTTTTCTGTCTGATTTCCTGGTTGCTGACTTTGTCCCGTAATGTTAGATGAAGCATTCTCTGTCCATGGCTCGTTGGGCCTGTTTTTACTTTTTCTGTTCTAGATATTTTGTTGTTGTCCATGTTTCCTCCGCTCCATAAGTCATCGTGGGTAAACACATTGACATATACTCTCCTTTTCAGATTCATTGGCAGCTTTTTCACATAGATGTTTTTTTGTAATTGTCCCGACGCAACTCCACTCGGGCCTTATTCTACTGAAACTCGTCTTCCGCTGTTTTTTTTCCCATTTTTCCACTGGTTTTGTCCTAAGTACTTCTCTAGCTCTCTACTTTTCAATCTGGTTTTTTTCCTACGTTCGAAAGTCGTTCGATTGAAATTATGTTACGGTCACCTGTGACCCAAGGCCAAAACCCCTCTAAACTAACGGATTCAAACTCCTGAAGACCTAGACAATACACTGTAAACTTGCTTACAAATATTAAAACAAAGTATTTATTTAGTGCGTGTTTAAATCAATCTCATTGAACATCGGATTAGGTATCAATCATCACAAAGAGTTAATCTATAATAAAGTTTTGGTTATAATTAATGAACTACTAAACTTACTTCCTGTTTGTGTCGCGACGGCGGGTTGCAGCGAGATTACAATTAGGATGCCGAACTTGCAAAGGGTCCTGTCGAATATTCCAGCGTAAAATTTCACTTTCCAGTAGTGGACGTGTCCACGGACGACGTGTCCTTACTGAAGAAACTGCAGCTCCTAATGACTCCGAAGCTCGGAGGGCGCCCAAATACCAAGTCCAAAAGTGCTGTAAGCTTGTTTATTCCTTGGATAACTCAGAGGCACGAAATACCAAACCGACCCGGCTTACACAATCGGCCGAAACTGCTGGAGCTGAGCCTACTATGACAATGTCCACTATATGGTAGATTAGTACTAGACGGTGGATTACTGTCAATGTCACTTTAAAACTCTGCTAATAACTTGGAGCACGATGGTATTAAACGCTCCTTGGAGTAATGATGTTGTGATCCCTTCCTCATCTTCTCTCCCAGGGCTTTATATATCCTCTCAAACATTCCAGAAGGACTAGTCCTCTCTATTGAGTCATGTGCCTAATTAGTCCATTACATCATAATTCTGGATTCAGCTCCAATGTTCCCATATTTAAATGTTCAAGCCTATCACCCACACACAGCACTGTGCCCGTAGATACATAGGGCGCCATCTATTCCAGACACTATAACTTTATTTAGGCTAGTCTTATCTCCTAGTCTCCAAGTAAATTCCAGAACATCTCCGCGGTATCTCTTGAATTCTAATTGGTACATACACACCAGTTATGCACACAACCAGGTATAATCCCATATTGTATGAATTAGACTAATTTATAACATATTTTATGTGCTAATTTATTACTTAATCTTGCTCAAGTGAAATAAATCATTGCTATTCTTTGGGCCTGTACCAACCCTCAAACAACCCTCCCCCTAAAGAAGAAGGTTGATTGAAAAAGCAACTTTCGTAACTTTTTAAGGCTCTTTATATTTTTTTACACTTCATATACATAACTTATTTACAATGTTCACTTCCCCTTTTAAAAGCTTAACTTGTTTCTTCTGACTACTACACTATGCTGGATAATGCTCAGCCATCACATTATCTTTGCTTTGATGTGTCTGAGCTAGTTTTGTACTCTTGAAGGTCCCAACTCCACCTTACTAACCTATGATTCTTGTTTTTTTTCTCCTGTGAGAAGGTGAGGGGGTTGTGATCTGTGAAAACCAGCACTAGGTGCACTGTGGTGCCAAATATACATCAAAATGCCCTAATGCCAAAATCAGAACAAGACACTCCTTCTCAATAGTGGGGGGGGTTGTGGGGGGGGGGGGAATAAATTTCTTTGGTCTTGTTAACTCTTGGAGAAATACGAAATAAGGTGGTCTATTCCGTCTTCTCCTTCTTGCATAAGAACTCCACCACACCCTCTTGTTTCCCTGTCATCTATGCCAACTTGAATTGGTTCCTGAAAGTCTGGTGCAATCAGAACTGGTTTACTAATCAGTATGGCTTGGAATTTTCTGGAAACTATTTCACATTCCTGTGACAACAAATTTGACTTTTTTGGCTACAAATTTGTCAAGATCTGCAATATCTGAAAAGTTTGGACAAACTTCTGTAATATCCAACCATACCTTAGAATCTCTGAAGTTCTTTCCTGTACTAGTGTGGGGAACTTCTCATTGGCTTCCAACTTAGCCTTGACAGCTTGACCTTGCTTAGACTACTACATGAACCTACATAAGTGACATTGCATGGCCAACTCACTCTTGACTAAAATTACCTGTCATTTTGTTTCTGACAACTTCGAAACAAGCGATGGAGCTGCCCCATGTGTTGTTCCCAAGACTGACTGTCCACAATCAAATCATCAACATAGGCTTCACAACCTTCTATGTCAGCAACTATAATGATTTACCATTCTTTGAAAGGTTGCCGGTGCGTTTTTTCATACGAACGCATAACCCGTTACTGAAAAAGCCCATCCGGCGTGCAAAATGCCGAAATTTCTTTTGCACGATCAGTAAGGGGAACCTGCAATACCATACCCCTTCAAAAGGTCAAACTTGCTGATGTACTTTGAATTTGCCAATTTTGTCATGCAATCATCAATACGAGTTATTGGAAATGAACTCAGTCTTTGAACAATGATTTACCCTTC
This sequence comes from Ophioderma brevispina, assembly GCA_023653785.1. NCBI lineage: Eukaryota > Metazoa > Echinodermata > Ophiuroidea > Amphilepidida > Ophiodermatidae > Ophioderma > Ophioderma brevispina. The sequence continues at coordinate 27,785 of JAMKCH010010418.1, read as the reverse complement.
TGAAGTCTGTCACAAACCTAAGGTAACCATCAGTTTTTGACCAAAAATACATGGGAACTCTCATTCACTTTTGCTTGCTTCAATTATTTGATTTTCCAACATTTACTCTATCTCTTTGTTGAGACGTTCTTTCTTTATAGGATTTACTCTGCAAGTGTGCTGTTTTATTTGGGACAATCACCCACATCAACATTCATTATAAGCCAGGCAGTGGTTCTGCTAGGGACATCCGGAAAAATATCTTCACATTCATGAATCAAACTGCTTGATTTCACACTGTTGATTTTCTGAAATATGGGCCTTTTTGTTTCCATAAATTGACACATCTGAATTTTGCAACTTGATAGTCATGCTGCTTGTCATCACTGTTTGAATTTTGGACATCGTCAATTCATGATTGTCATCATGTTACTTTCCTCAGTATGACTTACAGAGAGCACAACTGCTTTGCCATGCCTCATCATTTCTACCAACTCACCTACTCCTTCAGCATTTACATGGCAATAATTGCCTCGGTCTTACGCCTATCTGGCGTTTTTACTATGTAGTCACTCATTTACCTTTGATTCTACTGTATAGGGACCATGGTAACTGGCCTGCAGTGGATGTACAGGGAATAGAACAACTAACCTTGGTCTCCTCCTGGCCTAAAGCCCCTACTCTTGGCATCCTTGATCGTACCACTTCTTCATTTTGGTCTGGGCTTGTTTCAAATCCCCCCTGGCCTTTCATTGGCCCTATTGAGCCTAGACTTGTAATTTAGGAAACATGAGTCCAAACGGGGTTGGTGTCAGTTTTCATCATTCAGACAGTCACCATTCTCCCGTTTAGGAGTTTCAAGGTACCGCGCAATGTTCGCCCAAAAACTAACTCAAAGGACGACAACCTAAGTTTTCCTGAACCGCTTCCCTTGCAGCAACAACAACAAGTTAACCTCCCCTCATCCCAGTCCTCCTCAAATTCCAAACAGTAGTCCTAATCATATTCTTTAGAGTTTGGTGGAATCTTTCCTTCCAAGGCTCCTTGGGACTAGGCAGCATGGGAGGCACTGACAAAATAATGTCTAATCCTAACTCATACATCACTTGCGAATAGCAGATGTACAATTTGCCCCGATCTGACTGAATTGACTTAGGAAGCCTACAAGAGGGAAAACTTGGTCACGCCTTCACTACAGTTTTAGCCTTAATATTCCTTAAGGGTATTGCTTCAGGAAACCTGGTAGAAGCACCATGTAGTCACTCGTCCTGAGTAACCGACTTGAGGTTCCTATGGAATTTCCTAACCAGCAACTAGACCCTACTAAATGGCGCTCCAAGGCGGTATCGGTTTCAGAGGATCGGGCGGGATTTTCTGATTAGGGCCTTGCCAACGACTTGACAAGTATGACAGATTTACAGTATTCCAGCAACATCCTTGTCGATGTAGGCCACCAAAGTGGTTCAAAATCCTATCCGTGACTTCTTGACTCCTAAATGTCCTGCCTAGGACTATCATGGCAATGCTGATGACCTCCCTGTGATACCCCCTTTGGAACCACTACCTGATGAACACTTTCCGTTCCCACTCATCATTGCAGTAGCAATCAGGTGGCCCTCCATTTCTCATCAGCACAGGGCCATTGTGATTTGTAAACAACACAGGAACGATCTTCAGACTCCTGCAGGGTTCCTGCCCTTTTGACTAAGATCTTGAGTACAGGATCAGTCTCCTGTTCAAGAACTAACTTGTTATGACTCAAGTATCATCATCATGTATCCCTACTATGGACTTTGCTTCAATGCCTGACTCTTGTTTTGAGAACCTTGTCTCCCCTGAAGAGGGAAGTTGACCTGGTTCATCTAAGTTTGTCATGAACGTGTCCTCTAAATCTAATTTGGGACAAGGTTTTCCTCCTTCCTATCACTTTTTGCTTCAAGCATGGCTTTCCTAGCCGTACTCCTAGTAACTGCCAGTCCTGGATAAACGTAGCTATCTTATCCTCACTACTATTTCTGTGCAGGGATTGTGGGTAACATTGGTTCGGGATGTACTTTCCCCCCTGCCAAACATTTCCCTCATAACATTGAAACACCTTGACTGAAGTTTCATGTCTTACTCCCAACTATGACTGTACCTGAGACCAAATTAGAACTTCAAATTCACCTTGTGAAGAGGGACCTAATAATATCCATACCTATACCTTTGGATCAAAGCATTCTCACCTGGTTGGAACTAACTTCACTAAAGGGCAATGACCCCTCCAAAATTCCTGACTGGGCACACATGTGTCACGCATGATCTTTATAAGATTTAGGATTCAACTTTGTCCCATCAAGGGACACTGACCCTCCAAAACAACTGGTTCACAGTCTTTCCCTAACTTTCTCAGACTCAACATCTTTCTTTTAATAGCCTGGAACACCTGTGTCTAAGGGACACAGCAGCCCAACCTGTGGGGGCAACTTCTGCTTCATGGCCAACTGCTTTCCCATCAACTTCCACCAGCACTTGCCATAAAATGACCTGAATCCTTGCAATATGTGCAAGTTACAACATCTACTTAAAACATTCCCTGCCTTTGGTTTGGCACTAGAAGACCCTTATTCCTGACTGGAGGAACCTAAACTTAACGTTCCTTCTTTATAAACCATGACTTTGAATGATCTACTTTGTGTTTTTGGTACGGCCTATAGTATTTGAATTAAAACTCGTTTAATTCTGACTTTACGTATTAGGCCCACCCGTAACTATTGCTGGAAACTCAACTTATGTGTGAGGCGTAATCATCTGCTATTGTTTGCTGCTGGGCATTTTTCAAATCTTTGATATCGCGTTCAACCAATGAGTTTGTAGGTCGGCATGAATGCACTTCTTGAATTGGCTCATTAAAACCAACTTCCTAAGTTGATTGAAGTCTGTTTCACTTCCTTGGAAGTAAGCCACCTATCCAGCATTTGTTCCTGTACTCTAGCAAACTCAACATGAGTTTGATCTGCAAGTTGTTTCGCACTCCGAAATGTTTGCCTATACGATCCCTCAAGCACTAATTCATAGGCCTTAAGGAATAGACTGCTGTACTACTTCATAATCAACCGCACTGATCATTGATAGGGATGAGTAGATCCCTCTATCTTTCCCAATAAACACAGTCCGTGAAGCAATGTTGTTCATTTCTCTTTGGCCACTTCATACTTTCGGCAATTTTCTCGATTTGCAAAAATACTTGTCAATTTCTGTTCCCTAAATGTTGGAACTAATTTGATATGTTTTCTGGTGGCATCAAAAACCTGAAGTGTGAGGAGAAGCCTGTGTGCCTTTTTCCTAACTTTTCTTGTTCCTAATTTTGTTTTGCTTCAATTTTCTGCACTTCATTCTTTCCTTCCTCCTCCATTTGTAATCTGGTCCTTCTTTTTCTTTCTGGTCCCATTTTCAAATTCTGTCCCTCTTTTTCTTTTTGTTCCATTTGCATTTGGCATCTAGTTCCTGTTGTTTCAGAGCCTTTTCTATTCAAGTTTTTTCCTTCTCTAATTTGTAATTGTCTTGCCTTTCCTTTTCTTTGTCTTGTCTTTCTTTCTCTTTGTCATTTCTAATTTGGCATTCTATTTGCATGTGCCATTTCCATCTGTTTCAAAAACCCCATCAAGCACTATCTGACTCATCTGAATTTTCCACATGTTTTCCAAACACCCTCATCTAGTATATCAACCTCACAAACGGTTTTAAAAACTGGTTTTTAATTACTGTTTTCCTTCCTCCCTCATGGAATGCCTAACTTTTCCTCCCATAATACTTGGCCACATCCATTAATTCCGGCTTTTTGAGCACATCAAACTTCTCCCACGTAACATCTTTAAAAAACTCCTCTGCGTTAAAAAACCCATCGCGTGTATGAACACTTCTGTCACAATAACATATTAGCACCTGATAATCAAGTTAACCGACAATCAAAATTTGTTCAATTTTAACTGTAATTTTTAACAGTGTAATTTCCCGGACGAGCCCTCAATTTTGTTACGGTCACCTTGACCAGGCCAAAACCACCTCTAAACTAAGATTCAAACTCCTGAATACTAACAATACTTTTCTGTAACTTGATTACAACTATTTAAAACAAAGAATTTATTTTAATTGCGTGTTTAATAAAATCCTCTCATGAAACATGATTTAGGTATCAATAATCAAAATTAATCTATAATAACTGTTGTTAATTAATGAACTACTAAACATTTACTACCACCTGGTGTGGCGCGACCGGTACTGCAAGCGAGTTAATAACATTAAATGCCGACTTGCAGAGTCCCACCTGGCCAATATTCCAGCGCAAAACTCAAATTCCCAATAGTGGGACGTGTCACGGCGACTTGTCCTTACTGAAGAAAACCAGCTCCTAATGACCTCCCGAAGCCTCGGAGGGTCGAGCCAAATACAAAGTCCAAAAGTGGCTGTAGCTTGTTATCCTTGGATAACTCAAGGCCACGAATCAAACCGAACCCGGCTACACAATCGGACGAAAACTGCTGGAGCTGAGACTACTATGAACAATGTCCACTATATTGAAGATTGTACTAGACTGTGAATTACTGTCTACTGTTCCCCCCCCAACTTGAAAACTCTGCTAATAACTTGTAGCACGATGTATTAAACTCTCCTTGGAGTATGATGTTGTGATACTCTGCCTCATCTTCTCTCACCAGGGCTTTTATATCTCTCAAAACAAGTCGCAAAGGATCTAGTCCTCTCTATAGATCATGTGGCTAAAGAGAGTCATTACATCATAATTCTGATTCCGCTCCAATGTTCCCATATAGAATGTTATAGCCATCACCCACACACAAGCACTGTGCTGTAGATACAGTAGGGCGCCATCTATACCAGACACATTATCACCTGAGTTAGGCTAGTCTTATCTCCTAGTCTCAAGTAAATTCCCGAACATTCTCCCGTTCTCTTGAATTCTCATTGCTAACCTACACACCAGTTATGCACACAAACAGGTATATCCCATATTGTATTAATTAGAACTAATTTATAATATTTTATGTGCTAATATTAATGACTTAACTGCTCAAAGTGAAATAAATCATTGCTAATTCTTTGGGCCTGTAACATTAGTCCATATTATTGGTTTTTTTCCCTTGGTGCATGTTTATCCAGGCCTTTTTAACTTTCTCTGTTTTTTTTGAGGGTTCATTTAGTTGAAGAGCCCTGTCCGTTACTGAATGTTAGTATGAGAGCAACATCATCAGCAAAACTTAAATTTGGTTAATTTCTCCCCATCAATGTTGATTCCACTTTCCTCCAGATTCAAAACTTTTTGAATATCTTCCATTGGCTGTGAAGATCTTAGGTGATTTTGTGTCCCCTTGTCTTACTCCTCGTTGCTATATGTGCTGAACTAAATTATGTTACTTCAAGCTACAATCAGTAAGTTTTTTGCCAAATTTCAAAATGTTGATTTTGTCTTAAATTGCTAAGTGTTACGTCATAAAAAACACCTTATGTTCTTAAAGTATTTTAAGCGGTCTTGAAGATGCCATTTACGATTTGTTTGTTTACTAATAAAAAGCCGGATCCGAATTTTAGATTTATTAGAATTTTTTTAAACCACACCAAACACCAAAAAAATGCCAATTTGCACTGAGCGGGAAAAATTCCCGGGTGCGATATTTTTTTCCGTAGGTACTTGTGAAATACACTATAGCGTCTAATTCACTTTAATAAAAATTCGAACAAATTTAATTTCTTCAAAATTGAGAATAGTGGGGGTTCGAACCTGCGGCCAAGCAGGATTAAGAATCTTAAAGGCCGGACTAAGAGATTCCTGATGGGTCGCCTTTCAGGATTTTCAAACAAATGGCGTTTGTTTGCATAGACATAATGCTTGTCCATTCGCTAATCACTGTGTGTGAAATAAACTAAGCTCAAATCGAAAGTCTTCATATAGAGAATCACAATTTGTTATAAATTCCGGATCGAATTGTTGTATACCAAAGTTATACACGGTATTCCTATGGCATGTTAGACTGTGCATATGTTAACTGATGAAAACGGAAAACTGCGGTTCATCTCTAACTTGGTATTACGCATTTTAGATAACTATCATTAGTTATAGATTACTTTTCGATTTACACACAATAAAATTTTATTTTCAAAACTCTGAATCAGCCTTTAATAATAGATTAGTGAGGGATTTGTTGCCGCTGTTTGGCGATATAATTCAATCTAAACCTTCATGGAATAAAGGCGCAGGACTCATGCGGTTGTATATACAATACTTTACATGACGATAGATACATGGAAACACAATCGAACGATCAATATCATGTTATAAAGTGAACTGTGGTGGCTATTAAAGATGATGCTATAATATATGCAAAGTTAACTACGGAAAGAAATGTCGCGTCCCGGACTGATAGCGTTAATCTCAAACGAAGACCCTTTTTCCCCATATGGTACGAAATCGTGGCCGGGCCAGCGGACACGTCGTAGCGTGGATCTAAGGTCATGGGAACAGGCCCTGGCCTTAAAACAGAATTCCTATTTCTCATTCTCCTCTTCCATTATTCCTCCTTCCCCCCGGGAGATGTAGCGAAAGTCAGAGTTGTTTTCATTTCTGGGAGGGGTTTGGGTAAAATTTTTTAAGGCATATTAAAGGTTATGTTCCATCTTTCTCAGTCGCTTGTATTTCCTTTAATGGTGCTTTATAAATCTTATTTCTTTGGGTTTTATTGCCATAACCCATGAGGCATTTTTATGACTTGCAAGAGCATTCATAGGTTTTAAAGGGCTTTCTTCAGTTATGGGCCCATTGCAATCGTTGTATATTCAAAATTATTAGATTTTTTTTTATTCAAATAAAACTTGATATCGCGTCGTGATTGTTGTCATATTTGAATTTGATGTTAATAGGTGTGTTCCAGTACTAGTGTCGATTATACTAGCTACAAGTGAATTCCTCCAAATCCGGTTGGCAACGTCCATACCAACACCATGGCTGAATCAGCCACAAACCAAAATCAACAACCCGGTACTCAAGGGCCACATGGAATGTATCCAGGGGGACAACAATTGCCTCAGTTCTCCCAAAGAACAAATGCAATGGTCATGAAGTATGCAATGAGGTTTCCATAACTCAGTACACCCGAACAACTTGGCCACCAACCAGTACCGCCAAGCTCAACATTCATGTTGTAAATGAAACTACCCCAACCCAAAGGATTTCCAGTGTAGGTCCTCAATCGCCTGAAAAACTATCGGAAGTGAAAACCCCTCCTTGTGGCAACCAAACATTTCAGGATAAACCACCCGACCACAATCATCAACCGCATGGGACGCCAAACATATCAGGATAAACATCGACCACAGCATCAGACTATTCAAAGAGCATACCCAAGTTGTTCAGATCATCCAGTCAGAGGCAGTTGTCCAGAAGAAAGTAGCTCCGAGTTGTTCAAAAAATATATCTTGCTAAACTTCCAAACTAATTGCTCGACATTCCAAGGACATTAATGAGACGTTGACCAACATCCCAATATTCTCTAAAGAGGGAAGCAAAAACCGAAAGAAGAACTACCATATGCAGGAAGATGAACCACCTAACCCCATACCTGCCAGATGAAAGGATTCAAACGATGCAATGCAATAAAAGACGGTAAGGATTCAATGTAACAAATTCCACCGTGGAGGGAAGCATCAGAAAGTTTTGAGATAACGATGGACAGGAGAAAACTCGTTAGGACGGAAAGAAACCCGTCACCCGGAACTCCGTCCAAACACAAAGCAAAAAACTGGTATGGAGCTGGTAAGCCCAATAAAAGGGTAAGGTGAAAAGAAAGAAAGTTTGAAGGACTTAGCAAAAAGGAAACCCAAAGAATCCGTCAAAAAAATCGAACAACTACATGAAGAAAGAATTAGTGTTGACGCAAATAAGGATAAAGAGAAGAAACAATTACAAGAGAAGAGGTCAAAAACAACCCTTAATGAAGGTAAAGGGGTAAAGACAAAGATATTAGTACCAATGCTCAGATCCACTGTGTCAATGGACCGAAAAGGAAACTCTGGCAACGACATGAGCAGAATACCCTACTGCAACAGTTATAATGTGACTACCAAACTATTTAAACTTTTAACTTGCAAAAAAGATTTTATTTTATCTGATCTGTCGTTGAAGTGAGTACCTCACAAGTGCAAATTTATATTCTCACTTGAGGTAAACTAAATACCGCCAGTGGGCTTAGCTCAACCATTTTATCAATCAATCAAAATCTTATTTTTTTTCATCTACATCAGTACAGCATAATACATAGCATCTATAATAAATTTATATATTTATGTGGAGTAAATGAAAGGACCAAGGGCCTATTGGTCAGGAACGGGCCCACCACTTATAACATAGTTCATACATAGATAACTAGACATTACTCTTCGAACAAGACAGAGAGTACAACAGTTGTGCATATGCCTGGTAAATCTGAGAAAACATTTATGTAAGATTGATAGTTTAGATTCATTTCAAGTTTTAGCTGCTTTGAAGTGTTAATGTAGGCAAGTGTGGTTTGTTTTATTTTTCGAGTGAATTCAAAAAGAGGACGGGTGGTCGGATTTTGTTTGTAAGCAAAGCTTTTCCCATGCGTTGCGTGGTAGGGCCCTTTTCTTCTCAATGTCGACAGATCAAACACCAATTGGAAACTGTCCGCTTCGTACAGATAACAGATTCATATATAGTTAGATTCTATCCTTATGGTGCTATAAGCGAGTGCTTGAAATCAGTTATCCATCCGGACTCCGCCCACTGTTAAAAAGGTTCCTAATTTTACCAGACTTTACCTTCAAATGACGGTAACCCAATTATTCAAATAAATCTCACGGCTTATTACCTATTCTAACATTAAAATACACTTTGGAAGCAGAAAAATGTAAATAAACAGTGGCTACAAAATAATACTACCACATTTGGAAAAAAAGGTAGTATTTATACGCTGACCGTTATTATAGTTTCCGTTATTTGTTTTCATACGTCTTTTGTAACTTACTTGTTTTAATGTAAAGAATACGAACTATGAAAATTGCTTTTACCTATGAAACGGTAAATAAACGTCGTAAAGTAAGTAACGTCATTGTTAAAATGCAAAATCTTATTTTCCCTATCATTTTTTAAATAGTTTTTTTTAAAAAACTCTCTTTCCTTATTTTTGTATTATATTAGTTTAATTGAAAAAAAAGTAGTACACCACACAACATATATATTTGATTTTAAAGCATTTACAATAAGTAAAGTCCTGTAGTGTAGTAGATAAGGTTTAGGACTTGTAATCTTAAGGCCCAGTTCGAATCTCCAGGTTTCGAATCTATGTAAGGTATGATAAGTTATTCATATATGATAAGTAATGGTGACATTAGAATGTGTACATTACCCTATAATAAAACAAAGTGTTATAAACTGTTTTCTTATTCTTCACGTTTTCCCTTTGTTTATGGCCTCTTTTTTCTCAATTGTTTCTCAATTGTTTGCCTGAAATATAACTTTTTTACAACCACGTGGTAAACTAAGAAACGTTTGTATGATGCCATAGCTACAACGTTTTTAAAATTTGGTTTCAGAGGATTATAATAACGTTTTACTTTAATATTGTTGAACAAGTCAAAACCAACAATAACGGTTGAGGCTGAGATTTTAAGCCGTATTTACGTTCCCTGCAATGGTTCGTATTTACGGCTCCAGTTATTTTACGTTCTGCATTGTAGTGAGTCCAAGCTGCCAGTCCAAATTGCATGTTTTTACAAGTTTATTTTAAACAGTGCGACTTCCTCCCCAGATGATATGTGTGACGTATGGCATCTGATAATAAGTGAGTGGTCCTAAATGAAAAAAAAAATGTTGGGGGAGAGGGGGCTAGTAAGTGGCTCAAAACAGCCCACAGTAAAAGTCTTACACCAGGAGGGGTCTTGACCATCAAACATACCTGGTTACTGCCATTTCATTGAGTGCCTAGCTTCTAAATTCGAAATATATATGTTCCCCTTTGGGAACACACACAGATTCTTGATAATGAGAATTACCAATCATAACAGGCAATGTAAGAGTAATATAATGAATGGCTTGGATTATTAAACCAAATCTATTGCCCAGAAACTTCCCGATGGAAAGCTTACACAAATCAAAGCGGAACCAGCACATACATTTCCAGCCAAAAGAAGAACCGAATAAAAGAAGCAGGGAAAAGACCCGCACAGAAACCGATAACGTTTTAGGTAAGGGAACTTGTTTCTAAGAGTAACGTACGTGACTGTATTCTTCATACTTTCAGTCTGTGGTTTGCACACTTTCATCTTATTTACCACATTATTTTGCAGCCCAAAGCAGCAAAGAAACAACCAGATTTCAAAACCTTACGGACTAGGATGTTAAGAAGCCAGGACAGGATATTCTTGTACACTTCATACCACATAATCAAGCAATTCAAATTTCATCAAGGAAGTGATAAATGTTCGTGTAAGTTTGGAGGGGATGCCTTTGGACACTGGCAATATGACTCTGTTTGGAAATGGAAGTAGAAAGGTACGATACTCATTACCATTACCACCACCCCCCCATGGGATGTTTGACTTTCACCTTATTTCACTCTTGGGGTTAAATTTTTGGCTGTAACTGGGGGTATTTTCCATAATGTTCTGATTTTTTTTTAAATATGTAATTTAATATGGAAATTAGTATTCTTAGGTAGTTAGTAAGATTTTTGTTATTTTTAGAGGGGCGCCTCGGCGCACCTAGTAGCTTGGCTTTGGAAACTTACTCGGACGGCGGGTCCGGTAAGTACATGGGATGCGGCCCGTAGCGATTGCGTGCCTTACTTTTTCCGTGTTTGCGAGCCGCACCGAAGTACCCGACACAACGTTCAATTTTCTCTCTCGCTAGGTTCTATAGGTTCAGACGCCAATTCGATACATATTCAAAACAAACTAGTAACGGAGAACCGCTCCTGATCAAAAATCTCCATAAGAACCCCTCCTTCGTTTTCCGAGATAAACGTTAAATCGCTCGGCAGTACTAATATAATTTTTTCGCAGTCGGCCAGACTACACACTTTCCGGACCGCGTAGGAAACTGTAGCCAAATTTGGGATTTCTACGTTACATCACGATATATGTTACCTAGTGATGTTTCAAATTGGTGGAAAATATATGAGGAGTTTTTGCTCGAGAATTCCCGATGACCTAAAAATTAATATCTTTTGGCATAGTTTTTAATCAGAGAAGTTCTCCATTTTTCCTTGCGGAACTTTAAGGAATATTTTGTTCAAAACACTCTATAATGGAATTCTCCACGTAACACCCATATTGGGTCATGTAATTGTGACCTCGAGCGGTCTCCATCACCTTGGTGACCAATTGAGCAGATTACACGAAATTATAGCAGTACCTATGTGGCCAAGCGGTCTAAGGCGCCGACACTCATGCATATCCCCATCCCAGCCCCCCCCCCCCCCCCCCCCCGTTGGTCCTGGGTTTCGAATCGTCATGGAATTGATTTTTCATTGTTGTTGATTTAGTTTTGTTCTTGTTTGAGCTGTTTGTACCATGAAATATGTGGCCGTTTTTTACTTTTTTTCTCTCTTTTCCCCTTAATTTTTTCTTTTTAACAATCCTACACGCTTTAAATTGAATCACGAAGTTGGAATAAGTGGGGCCAAATGGAAAAAATAATAATAATGGAACTGACAAATTAGAACGGAACAAAGGCAAATATTTAAACATATATAAAATACAAAATTAAATAATTCAAAAGAATTACATTGAATGAGTGAAAAAAGAAAACGCTTAATTTACAAATAACAAAAAAACAATAAACAAACTAAGATTTTAAAGAAAAAATAATTAACTTAATTTCATTAAAAATACTAAATATAATATAAGCAATTAAATAATACCAAAAGTTAATACAAAAGGGAAATTAAAAACTAATAACAAATGCAACAAATGAAAATACACCAATGAACAAAGTACTAAAATAAAAATGAAACTAATAAAAATAAAATCTTTAAAATTTTTAATAAAAAAATAAAGATAAGTTTGATAAACTAATTAATAAAACAAATGAACAAGGAAAACAAAAGAAATAGATTTAAATATAAGATAAAATACAAAATAAAAAATTCAAAAGAATTAACAATTTAACAACGAGTGAAACTAGCAAACGCTTAATGAACAAATAAAAACATAAGACGAAACAATAAGAATTTAAAGGAAAAACATATTAAATTAAAATTAATTAAAAATACATAAATAAAGATAAGCATGATTAATTAAAACAAAATTGATTAAGGCCAATGGAATTTGATATTGGTTAGTTTCCGGTTACTGTTCGAACAGGAGTTCACTATTTATTAATTCATCATTCATTATTTTTCAAGATTCATATAATGGTTTTACCGTCATTGGTATAAGCATGGTGTCCTACACCTGATTCTATCTCTACATCAGATTTATACCAGTTGGATACTTTTAAGTACGATTTCCTATCAAAAAATCAACATTTTTCAGATGAATATTGTAAGCTCAATCGCAGAGTATGATCAGGATCACTTGAGGGGAATACTCTAAAATTGCGCATAGTAACCACTAAGCAACCCCCCTCAGCCACAAAAATATGTTAAAAATGATCAATAACGACAAAATGCCTGATTTATGAGACGCTGAAAGTTATGATTCTGTATTTAAGATTTGCAAAATATGCTTTTTTTAATAAAAAAACCAAAATAATGAAAGTTTTGACAAAAATGAAATTCGGGGTGGGCAGGTAACTTTGAAACTAATATCCAATTCCATTGGCCTAATCACAAAAAAGTTTAATAAAAAATAAATGTAAAAAATAATAATACAAAATTGCAACTAAAAGACACAAAACAAATACACGTTGATAAAATATGAAAAGCAGGGAGTTTGTTCAGGAAAAGAAACATGTGGCGTGGTTAGTAAAAACTAATTAAATAAAAACAAAATAAAACAGCAATAATAATAATGAAACTTGAGCAATAAATACGAACAACGTTAGTAGTAATTAAAGTTTTAAAAAAAATTAAATAATCAAAATATCGAATACGAACAACAATTAATGAAACAATAAAATAGGCATTTAATGAGCAAAATATTAAAACTAACAAGTCACTACCAATTATTGAACGAAATAAAACCCGACTATTAAAAATGAAAAAAATGACAAAATACATGAAAAAAAATACGAAGAAATGTTTTTTTAAACATTATAAAAATACAAATAAAATGTGACAAATAGACGAACCCAAAATAAAATAAGATTTAACAATATCATTTTAAAAAAGAAAAAATTTTATTAATTTGCTAATTAATCAAAATAAAATATACACTACTCAATTTTATAAAACGAATTAAATATATTGGTTGTTTTTTTAAGTTATTTTTTTTTCATTTTTTAATTTGGTGAAAATGAAACCTGAATTGGGGGGGATGGGATTGTGTGCGTGGAAGGCGTATTGGCACACACCCTCGTATAATCGGAACCCTGGCGTTGTTCCGAACGGAACCAAACAACCCTAACTTTGGTACCCCCGCCGCAAACAACGAAAGCCGAGAACGCCGAAATTCTAGTTGTTTTTGGTCATCGGGTATGCCCGCTTTTGGCGTAAAATGAAAGCTTCCTTCTTAATTAAACAGTTTTGCAAATTATGCCTCTAATGATGCAATTAATCGAAGGTCCTTGGTCTCAACCTTTTATTTTATATTACGGGCCCACTTGGATCATAATTCAAAATAACACGTCAAATCTGGTGAAACTTAAACTGGGCATTCTTTTTTTTTATATACGTTCTTGTTATAAATTCACCGATAGTCCGCCAGAAAACAACAAATATCGCAAAATTTATGCAAATTAAAACCAAACTCCATTTATGTTTTACAATCAGCACACCCTCATTTTTTGGCTGATTCCCAGGGGCACTATCCAGGTCAATGTGTCATGTTTAACCTATCATTAACCACAACCAAAGGCAACTCTCAAAATCCCCCCCATCAGCTGTTTCTCTTCTGCCAAACAGTGGCCATCCACTAAACAAATCCCACTCCCTAAAAATGCTGAAATAACATTTCCAATCCAATTCTTTATAAGTGCAACACAAGATTAAATACACAACCAAGTATTGTCTTAGTATATTTTCATATGTGTACACACTTAAAATTTCTTTACCAACCTTGTATTTGGCTACCAAAATAAAGCTGTCCTATTTCCTTATATTTTTCCCTATAATAACGCTAATTTGGTATTGGCTCCTATACAAATTCAACCTTTCACCAACAACTAAACTGTTCATACTTGTTTCTTTGTCTGTCAATATATATATATCTATTTTTTTATACTTTATTTTCAAACACTTTTGTACTAAAAAAAGTTGCACATAAACTTCGCGCATTCAAATCTGATATTGGTCTCTACCGTTTCTTACAAAAGTATTTTCCCAACCACATAGAACAACCCAAACAAGAATCACTCCTTGGGGCGCCCCCTTTCCTTTTTAAAGGAATTTTTTTTAACTAAAATCAGCCATATACCCTCTGTCCCGAGATAATCTATTCCTGAACTGCCTTCACCAAGCTTTCCTGCTTACATCAATGTGGGGGTAAGCCTGTAGTCTCTAACCTCCTCCATTGGTTTGTATAATGTTAAGAGTTTGTATTTCGGGATCCATTTCTTCCTCATGACGCCCCACCGCCGCAGCCATGGATTGCATCAAGCTGCACAGAATGAATACATATATTGCTTACTATCTTACTGTGTGTAAGTCCCTCCCCCCCCCCACCAATCCCCGAGTGACGAGTTTCTTTTGCGTAACTTTTTTGGTCGAACTTTCGTTTCACAACTGCATTACGTCACAACTATTATCGACGTAGACCGCAGTCTTTTTAGTTTTTTAGGTAGCTCCGTACGAGTTTCGGAACGCAGTATAACTACTAACCTGGGAACAGATCTAATTTACAACGACGGCCGTATTGTAAATGGATGTGTTCCCCTAATGACCCCTTGAGGTGACTTGACCTTTGACCCCTGTACTTCAACAATATGTCACCATGTCAATTAAATGTATTTATACTGTTAACAACTTACAGGATCAATATTATTGAGTTTCAACTCAATCCAAGCATGTCAGGATTTTGATTCTTTTCACCCCCACCCCTTAAAGGTGACCCGCCCCTGGGTCCCGGATGTGGTCAACTTAACTTGTTGTGTATTTATGATGCCACAACGATTATCCCTGACAAATTTCATCTCCCAGCTCAATCGGAGCTTGTTTTGTAAATTTTTGACCTTGACCTGAACTTTGACTCTTTGGGGTCGAAGACTATCATAGACCTCTTCTACTAAATGTTACAATCGCCTGTAGTAATGACGGTCTTTAAATCGTCCCTCTTTAGGCTAATATAAATCCAATTTGGTCCCCCCCCCCCCCTTATTTTTAGCATGTTTTGGGCAAATTGACCTTTTGACCCCCTTATTGACCTTTGGAATCCCGGTATCAAAAAAAACTCAGTGTACACAACAAAAATGCATTGTCCCAGCAACTAAAAACATCTGCATGCTAAGTTCTGGAGATAAAATTCTTGAAATTATTCCCTTAACAAAACCGGAAATGACCTTAAAATGACCTTTGACCTCCAAAAATAAAATACCTTGCATACGCTTATGTAACTGAATCTATCTGCAATTAGGTCACTGTACTATATGTTTGGGTTTTGAATAAAAAAACTGAAAATTTTGGGAATTTTTTTGGGTTTTGACCGGAAGTGGCCCCTTATTGACCTTTGAATTCCGTAACCTGTGGACAAACCCGAACACCCTGGCTAGTAACAATATCATGGTGCTCTAATGACGTCACTCTCTCGCTACGTAATTTGAAGGACCAAGCGATTTTTTGATCTTTTTTCACAATTTTTGGCTTTCAACAACCCGAAATAACCCCCTTAATGACATTTGACTCCTTATCCCTGAACACCTATATGAAGCAAGGTATGGTTCCTCTGAACCATTTTGGTTTGATAATCGGCGTCATGCTGTAGAAGAGATAATTTGTAACAAAAAATGACATAGTTTTGACCGCATGTTGACCTTTTGCACCCCTATAATGTGACCCCCTGGGTCACGAGTAGGGGCAACTGTAATTTTTCCTGTATTTACGATATCCCAGGATTATTCCTGTCAATTTCAGTTCAATTCGGACATTTTGTAAATTTTTACCTTTGACCTTGACTTGACCTTTGGGTCGAGACTATCATAACCTCTTCTCTATAAATGTTACACCACTGTAGTCATAACGGGCTTATCTGTCCTCTATCAGGCTGAGATAATCCAATTTGGTCTTATTTTTAGTAGCATTTTTTTTTTGGCAAATGGACCTTTTGAACCCCCTTAATGACTTTGATCCTGGTTATAAAAAACCTCGTGTGTAAAAATGCACAAATGCATTGTTCCAATGCAAATACAAAAGTTCTACTACGGTTAGTTCTGGAGAATAACAATTCTCAAAATTATTGCCTTAAAACCGGAATGACCTTAAATGAACCTTTGACCTCCAAAATAAAAATACCTTGCATACACCAGATAACATGAATCATATCTGCAAATTAGGTCACTGTACTATGTTTTGGTTTTGAGATAAAAAAAATTAAAATTTTTGGAATATTTTTTGGGTTTGACCGGAAGTGACCCCTTAATGCCTTTCAATCCTGACACTGTGACAACCTGAAGACCCCTGGCCTATAACAATACATTGCTCTAATGACGTCACTCTGCTACGTAATTTGTCAGGACAAACGATTTTGAATATTTTTCACAATTTTTGGCTTTCAAACCGGAAATGAACCCCCTTAATGACCTTTGACTTCTTATCCCTTAACACAGCCTATATGAAGCAAGGGTCAGTGTTGTCCTCGAACCAGTTGGGTTTATATCGGCGTAATGACTGTAGAAGAGATCATTTTGGTACAAAAATTACATATTTGACGCCTGTGGCCAGTTCAAAGGTCCAGACATTGTCAATTTTCATGTGACATAAATGGATCCAAGTCAGGCGGTCCATGGTTGGTGTAAGTCTAGTCACAATACGACAACAGTGACTTGAGCTAGAAGCAGTTTGCATTGTTGATAGACAAAAGAAGAACTAGAGGTTATGTTGCCATAGGCCACTGGTACACAGCCGTGTTAATATTACCCCATGTCAAGCATGGTGTCAAGCCTTTGACCCCCATGTCAAGCACAATCTCTTGTGAAGGATCTGAAGCTCCTTTAAAACGGCTTTATCTGTCTCTATAGCTGAGATATAGTCATTTTAGTAGTCGCATTTTTAGCATTTTTTTGGCAAATTGGGAACAACCATTTGACCCCCTTAATGACCTTTGAACGCCCGATATCACAAACAACCTGATAGTACCAAGAATCAGAAAGATCCACCTCGATTCCTTTTTTCCATTTCACACCTCAAAAAAATCTCACTAATGCTAAATAGGTCCTGGAATAAAAATTCTTAAAGTTGTTTAGCTCAAAACCGGCAAATTACCTGTAAATTAACCTTTTACCCCGACCCCACCCAATACCATCCCACCCCCTGTCATCCCTCTTCTACCATACCGTACTTGTCCTCATCTTCACTTTCTTGTGCACTCTTCATAGCTTTTTTTCCCCATTTTTCTGCGTCCCCCCCTTTTTAGCCCGGTTTTTCCCTCTTTTTTTGGTTTTTGCCCCCCATGGCCGTTACCCCATCCATTGACCTTCCCTTTTTCTTTCTCCTTCTTGCGTCCAACTGTCCCCGGACCAGCAGAACAAGAACAAGAGAGCAGAAAGTGCGCCGCCCAGTTAGGGAGGGGACAAAACCGTATTTGTATGCGCTGTTCTCGCCTAATTTGGTTCCCTGGTGAGCTGTTGTCGCCGCTGAACAGCAGTTTAGTTGATAATCGGCATGGATCCTGTAGAAGTAGATAAGTTGTCCCATTAAAATGGCATATTTTGGCTTTCAGACCGGAAAGACCCCCTTAATGACCTTTGCACGCCTTATTCTTGTGACACCCTATATGAAGCCTGGGTCAGTGATTCTTCTGAACCAGGTTTAGTTGATATCGCGGCAATAATCCTTAAAAGAAATATTTTTTTGCGAATGACATGAACATATTTTGAACCCTGTGACGAGTTCAACGGGCACATGGGGTCAAAGTCACTGGCACGTGATGGTTTCGCTGGCGGTCATTTGGTGCAAACCTGGTCCCTATTGGTCAAGCCACCCTACTGAGCTATAAAGCACATTGACAAAAAAAGAAGAAAGAAATAAAGAGAGGAGCCGAAACACGCTAGTCACAATAACACGCCGATTTGCAATCGGCTGTGTAAGAAGAAGAAGAACGCATCAAACATAACAAGGCGCCTGAAGGCCGCCTTGTAACAATCCGAGAAAAAATGGTTGGAACATAATGCACGTCTCTTTGAAAATGTTCCCCCCCCTCTTTCCCCTATTCAATGTTGAGCCATCTCATGTACTCCACTCCTTGTCACTTCTCCCAACATTGATTGATAGGGGGTAGGGAAGGGTAGGTTTGAGAAACAAGTTCTCGCCTTCATTTCAAAACCTTCATCATTCAAAAACAACTACAAATTTAAAAAATAGATGCATAATTTTTTACCACTGAGTGTAGTGTTCTAACAACTTTTTCCCGGATTGTATGTTTAACTTAGTAGTGCAGTTCGCATTACTTAGTGTAGCTACCATGTCGTAAGTATTGGTAGGGGAACGGACCCAGAAAATGGTTCATTGTTTCAAATATAGAAACGAAAGATTGCATTTTAATTGTCCTAAATAGTGTGTTACTACACTTTAATTGCTTTGAAGGCCCTATCAGTGATTTTGCCAAATCAGAAATCGAAAAATCATCAAAATCACATTTTGCATCTCTGACCCAGTATAAGGTGTTCCACCATAACCCGAAACGAGTGATACGACCAAAATCCAGTCAAATTGAGGAAAAATCGATATTTTTAAGTCATTACTATCCGTACTGACACTTACTTTCAACACGTAATGAATGGAGATTCATATCTTTGAATCCGGGCTTGAATACTGCTTGTTTTCTTCCTTTTCTATATATTAGTTTTTTTCAGTTGGAAAAATAATTCTATCTAACCGACATTATCCCTGCCACTTTTAAGTTCGTCCTGCAAATTTTCCAATATTTTGACCTCTTTTGACAGATCACTGAGAGTGGATTTTAAGTTAACAATCAGGACGTGGGCCATTGAATTTTAAATCACGAAAGTTTGGACCATCGTATGGCTTTGATAACTACGATATACAATTTTATTTTGTATTTTTTCCTATAAGAAGAGCTACCAAATCACTTCTTTATGCTTAAAGGATCGCTTCGCATGCGTTCTTTCATTGGTCAATGGGAAAACATACCCTACAACTAATTGTTCGAAAGCAAGACGTTGGATAACAAAACCGAACGTTATGTTTATGAATACATCCACAAAGAATTGACCACTTGGAATCGATGTCTACTAGTACGTGGTTGTTTCGCCTGGAGGCAGTACCTTTCATTTGTGTAATCGTAGAAAAAGTATTCTTTATTTGTCCATTTTACTTTTCATCTTGGGAAATTTGTAACGAGATTTGAAAACGCAAGAATCAAGTTGTAACGTAATGACCATTAATTATTAATAACGGAAACACGTTTTTTAAAATGCTTGGGTTTTAGGTTTGACATCACACAAATATTATTTTTTAAATGCTACTTTATAATAATAGCTTGGCGTAGAAAAGCTTACATGTGGGTAGCGTATGAACTTATATCGAAAATTTGTATTTACTATCGATTGTCTATGTGTTGAATCGGGTTGAACTTAAGAAGGGAGAAGACGCTACATATATGCAGCAGCCCGAGCACGCTGAGGTTAGACACAACATACTCCACCTGTCTCCATCGTGGAACCCTCTTGATTCTTTGCTTTCTTTACCACTAACCTTTCATCTTAATCGATGTTGACCGTGTTTGGTTTCTTTCATTTGAACGCACACCTTGACGTCCCCGGCCATTGTTTTGGTTTGCTCCATTATTTTGCCGGAATGGTCGCGTTCATGGCGGCGCAGGGGGGGGGGGGCAATTTTTTTCTTCTTTCCCCCCCCAGTGTTGCCCCCCCCCCCCCGGTCGAAAGAAAAATGAGAAATTTGGGGCAAAATTCAGTGAATTTGGGGCCAAAAATCACGATTTGGGCCAAACATTGGTGGAACATTTCCAATTTTCCATATTTTGCCCCCCCCCCCCCCCCAGAATTTCACTTTTGCCCCCCCCCCCCAAGATTTCCACTTTTGCCCTCTTTGCCCCCCCCCCCCCGACAAAAAGGTCTGGCGCCGCCACTGCTCGAGTTAGAAACAATAACACTCCATTCGTAAATGTACGAATGGAGACTTTTTATGCAAGTCCTCCATTCGTAGATTTACGAAGAGCGTTTTTGTTTTAAACACTACATCTGTACAAATAAGGAGTTTTCTGAAGAATATACAAATAAGGGTTAAATATAATATGTTGACTTAAACAACTATTAATTACACTCAAAGAAAATCACCATTAGCCCTATATACAAGTGTTCGGAAAATTTAATCAAATTTAAGCGGGCTCTGTGGCAAAATTCATTAAAATTGTGACATTTGGTGGGCGTAATGAGCAAGGGTGGGATATTTTTTTACTTTTTAACTGTTTTGGGGGGTTGTTAGTTTATTTCTGTCTGGCTTATTTTGCTATTTTTTCTTGTTGTTTGTTACTTTAATCCGTGCATGTTAAAAAATGTTCCATTTTAACTACACTTTGCGTATTGATATTTTTGTAATTTTTGCTTATATCTAATAATGTCAGTATTTTTAATTTCATATTACTCTTTTTTTATTTGGATTGTGTTTATGTTTTATTTTTTTTTATTTGTGTTTTTTTTTTGTTTTTATTTGTGTGTGTGTGTTTTTTTGTAATTAGGGGCCTAAGGACTTATTTAAAACCAACTATTCACTTTTTATTTTGATCTTGAGCTTATCGTTAACGTTTGTAAAATTTGTCTTACATCTTGAAGTTCCTTTTATTGTAGAGTGAAACGATGTTCATCACTACTGTGGAATCATACTCAGAAAAAGTAAATCATTATCACACTAAAAAATCAAATTGTTTTAGAGTTTCGTACTCTTTTTGAACACACGTTTCTTGTCCTCACACCACAATGTGGCATAGGAAAGTTTAATCTAAAACCCTATTGGGGGGGGTGTCGGTCAACGAGGTTTTTTTTTCAGCCAAAAAAATCGCGTTTTCCCTTCGCTTCCGTTGAATATAAAATCACGTATTCCCTGATTTTGTCCCCCTCCTTCCTTGAAGAAAATGTTCATATTCCCCTCTTGCTTACATTTTGTTTACGTATTCAACCTCAAATCCTACGTTCCCCCGGGCGTAGGCCTAAATAATGGCCCTCCCTTACTTTTTAAATAGTTCTTTGAAATTAAACATACGCACATGTTTACAAAGTGAACAATTGAATGTGCACTGCGAAAACAGTGTTTAGAAACGTGGTGCAAATTAGTGTTTAGAGATTTGACATGTATAATTCCTAAACACTTGGCATCAAATGTATAAACACCTCATGTCAACTCCCTAAACATGTTTAGATTGTAAACATCTTAAGGTCATAAAGGTGTTTTAGATATTAAACATATTTTTCCAATGTTTAGAACACGGTGCAAAATAGTGTTTAGAAAAGTGTTTTAATTTCTATAACACTGTGTTTTTGCAGTATGTTTGTTCTAACCATGTGTTTTAAATTAACTCTGTAAGGGGTTACCCTCCCTATACCTTTTCATTGTGTGACTGTTTTACCATTTTGAAGTGTTTAGAAGTTAATCAAACCCTAACAAGTTGATTTACAGCATTAATGCTAACTCACTCGTTCAATCAACACTCAATTTGTTTTTCCAGACTCCCCCGATTTTGGTTGTGAGATTCCTGTTGTAGTTTTTTTATCTCCTAACTTTGGTATAATCCAAAAACATGGCGGAAGAATTTGGACAGCAAACTACACTCCCATTTCCGTTAAACCTATTATATTTTATCTGTGTCTTCCACTGGCAAGTTCATGAGTTAATTTGTAAACAGCATTTTGTAAACCGTAGGCTTAGCTGTAGCACATATTCATCATAGTTGTACTCGAAACATGTGTACATGTGTACAAAGTCGGTCTCTTCGTTTAAACCCGGCCTTTATAGCCAAGAAGATAATTTCAAATTTGACTTCATAATTCCGATGATCATGATGTAGCTTTTCGTATGATCCCAGATGCGTATTCCATTACGTATATAGATCCTAGTCGTAAAATTAATGATCAGATCAAACGGTCGTATCATTTGTTTTCAACTGTTAAGTTTAACTGCGTGTTTTTCTTCTTCCTATAGTTCTTAGTTCCCCACTGTCAAAAAAGTGATCACGAAGAAACTACTACACTGGGTTTGAACTTTTAGCCTATCCTCGCAATTTATTCAGGCAATTTCAGGACCATATTTCAATGGCACTTAAAACCATTGGTGCAATCCATCCCCAGGTTCTATCAACGTTTTTTTTTAACACGTATTAGTTGTTAAATGGCGTTGTATATAGCTTTGAATTGGTAAGCTACTATTGTCTTAATGATGGAATTACCTAGGTCTGTCCAAAAAGCCTAACGAGTGCTCAAACAATGGGTGACGGGTCCTAGTTGTGCGTTATAGTAAGATAATATCCTCGTTTTTCACGCATTTCGTACAAAACAAAGTAACGGCTTCTCTTCGCCTCATCCCGTATTTTTATTTGCCGACTGTCGTAACTTCGGCTATTCTCTTTATTCGTCGCGTACTATGTTTTTTCTTGAAAAAACTGATTACAAGTACTCGAATCTCGTTTCAATCAAATCAAAACAAGAAAACCCAACATCCCTCTTCCACAAATCTGGGCAGTAGCCTCCAACAAAAGAATATAAATCTGATTTTCTTTCGAATATAATTGTATACAATTCCATATAAGCCTTTCAAGATCTAATTAAAATTATTTATTAAAAAAAACGTAATATTAAAAAAAAAAAAAAAAAAAAAAAAAAAAAAATATATTTAGTACCGGTTTCCAAATCACTAGAGTCTGTCTGGAGTATAGTCCGGGCCCCATAGAACAACAACGGAATAAAGCGTGAACGTTGTTTGCGTAAAAGGCAACTGAATTGAGTGCCCTATTCCGTACCGTTGAAGCCGACTCGAGTACGCCGTTGCTAGAATATACTTCTTCTCCACCGTACAAAAAATTCACAAAGCGGGTGAATTCTAAATAACCACACACTTCAAATTTTTAAATTATTTCAAACTGACTCAGGTATTTGGCATCAGTACGACGATACAATGCAAATGGGAACATCCAGATAAGCGATTTAAGAGATGACTAACGCGGATTATCGCTTCTCTCATACATTCCTTTTCATCACAAGAAGCAATCCCAGCTTAAGTTGATCGCTTTGTGCCCGGCCGACAACTGGCAAATGCTAAGCTTTTGCAAATGGAAGGATTGTGAAATTAAAGAAATCAAAAAAGACTCCATTGCAAGCCTGACGCAGATACTACAGTTGTGTGAGACGGCAAAGGAACGCAAAATGTCACCATTCCGTGGATATGGCGATCACACATGTAACCGCGGGCTTCCGCGGATGCGGTAAGAAATTAACAAACCCCCACAACGCACATTATCTAAAGAATGATATATTGGTATTATCTAATCGTCTCTGCACTAAATTCTCAGTTTTTTGTTTTTTGAAATTCAAGCCCATTGAACACTGCGATACCATACATTTAAGAATAAAACGTTCTTAACGATATATTCGAGTGAACCATAGGTAAAACACAATGTATTACACATTTATAACAATAAACAACAAGGTACTTTGCCAAGAAAGCAGAACTCGTACATGAAGAACAACGTATGATATCGAGGTATCTGCATACAAGAACACCGCATGTGCACCGTGAACCTCTACTGACAGGAGGATATCCATGGCTATGCACTTATTACAACAATACACAGCCTCTGCCTCTGCCTGGGGTGGGAATAAAAAAAAGCACAAGAGAAATGGCAGTTCCAGGAGGTGTGGGGTTTCTTTTTAATCACCAAAGGCTCTCAAGTCATGTGTCAACCTTCTCAACTCAACTTTACTGAGCGCATCTTGAAGTCTTACACTGACGGGTAAGCACCTGAAACAACAGTCATTTGCTGATGTTCAGCCCCCACAACGACTGATCCAGAAGAAACTGTCTCACACTTTACCATGAGACTTATCCACTGCCCACCAGTCAGTTCCCCCATAGCTCTGTTACATCCCTGGGGGGGGCTGGGAGTATTACAGTGCTAAGCTTGGGTCTGACGACGCGCTGTTTTCTCCTGCAAGAAACGCGTCCACAGAAATGTAATTTACATTTAACCTTGTTGCCACTAACACAAAATTTTAAAATCATTCATGTGACTGGTGTGGACACCCCGCCGCCCAAATGGAGAACTTGTCCCAACTGGACTATATTCTGTCAGAAAGAATGTATTAACAGCATAAGAACTCAAGAGCCTACAAACGTTTGAAGCCGTTAAGTCTGATCACAGAAGTGGTTCCAGAGATCCCATGAAACATTGACTGGAGGAAGGTAGTGGTGGATACAAAAGCTTTGTTGGCAGTATACGGTAGTATTACATAACGATTCAACACTCTTGTCGAGAAGCTTGCACGACAAAACCCAGCAGATATATGATTCCATCACTTCAGCAACCAAGAAATGGCATGTATAGCCTCCTAGAAGAAAGGAAGAAGAATACTTCCTTTTTTGCCCGCAACACGACAAAGTCAGCAAAGCCAGATTAAAAAAACTGATTTCCGCCAAGAATCACCATACTAAATCCACCAGAAGCTTCCAGCAGAACTTGAAATGCTGCTAAGGCTGCACTCTTGATATGATGCTTACATTGTGGTTGCTTGAGGAGCATGTTAAGAAGAAGTCCAATGCTGAAGCACTTGACGCCCTAGACATCCTTGAAAAAAGCATTGCGGCTGCGTGGGAAGGCCCTGAAGGGAGCTGCCTGATACGAATGCCATCCACCCTAAAAGAATCAAGTAAGGTGAAACACTGAAGAGCGCCTTACCGACACGTGGTTTCAGCACATTAGTACTCTACTTGGCAAGAGCCAGTTCAAGAATACCACTAAAATAAAACCTTCATGAACATTTCCTTCAATCACAAGATTAGCAGAAAACAACCCACCCTTCCCATCCGACTGGCGGACCTGTCATCAAACTATCAGAAATCTTCAGATCTGCCCTAGCCTGAAAAACCTGAACAACAACAACACGAAGACAAAAAAACCCCAGAACCTGGTCCCGACAACATTCCTGCAGTAAATCCTGCTGAAGCATCCACTTTTCCAAGATCAGCTGTTAGAATTTGTAACAACACCTACCTGTGGGAAAACAAACCAGCACAGCTGGACAGCTGCCTTTTTTTTCATATCATTCATCATTCCTTTAATATTAAATTAAAACCAAAAAAGTCGACCCGTCCAACAACCACCAAAAACTACAGAGGAATCACACTGTCACCACTGGTCTCTAAGATCTACACACTTCCAAACTTACTCCACTACAAAACTCCATGCTTCTCTCATCCATAATCAATCACACTATCCTCACATAGATAGATCCCCATTCTCACGAGGTAACCAGAATGGTTTTCGCAAAGGCAGATCAACACTAAAACACTACCTCGATACTTTCCCTCGGAAGAATCATAGAAGACTGTGAGGAATTTTCAAGCGAAGCTTCATTGTGTTTGTATATTTTCCCAAGCCTTTGACAGTGTAAACAGGGATGTAAGGCTGCAGATTACATCCCAACTACGGTGTCCCAGAGGAGACTGTCAAGGCAATTGCATGCCATCATGTATGATAACCCATATAGCTTTGTGCAAGGACCATGGATGGGCCCACAAAGGGAGTTCCTAACAACTATGGAATCCTCCAATGAGTTACTCTGTTTTCTTTTTTTTTTTTTTTTTCTTTTTTTTTTTTTTTCTTCCCTATCTCTTTGTAGTCATGGTTGATTACATCCTCAGAAAGAGTCTTGAACATCTGAACGACAAAGGATTCACCATCAAACCAAGAGTGTTCTATACGTCACCAAAGTCAGTATCTCACAGTCCTTGACTACACAATGATCTTAGCTCTAACAGCTGAGCTGGTATGTGGTGCACAATATCTACTAACCGCACTCGATAATGCTGCAGACAAAGTCGCCCTACATCTAAATGCCAAGAGCGTATATGAGGAAGATGATCTTCAACCTATCTGCACTACAGATGGTAGCTAACTCAAAGAGGTCAAACTTCAAGTATCCAGGGTCTATGTTGGCCGACAGCAAGAAATACTTCCTGTCAGCGACAAAGGACAAGGCTGGAATACCTGCCATAAACTACACCACTTATGACCACTCTGGTATCCTCCAATTCAACCAGTTGAAACTTCGTTGAGCCTATTAAGAGTATCCTGTTATAGTTGATCTGAGACCTGGACCATGAAGAACTACAGGATAGACCGGATGGCACCTACACCAGCTTCTTATGCGAGTCAAACATATCGCTGCGTGAGTGCACAAGACTAAAGCACAATATATGGCGATTCCTCTCTCATTTCATCTTCTGTTCCAACACCGTGAACGATTTGGCCGTCACTGTCATCGTGCGATGTGGATCAGTAGTCTCAGACGTCGACCTGTTGGAGTTACCGTGCCAAAACGGATGTGATTGCTCGAGACAATCCAGCAAGGGGATCATCTGACATCCCCAACTTAATGACAGACAGGGACATTGTTGCGCAGCATGGTGACCATCATCTCGGCTGCGGCGCGTTAGAGATTAGATAGATTATCTGATTATCCAAGTTATATATTTTTTCTACTTCAGAAATTAAAGTTGCACATTTTGTCACCCTTTTGTTCAGGTTTGTGAGGTGATTCCTATGCAGAAAAGTTGGCAGAGTTTTACCCAAGGCTCAAGTAGTGATTCTGGAAAAAAGCAACGAAAGCGCTTATATCCGCGTCTCGCTAGAGCAGTTGTATATCTCAATACAGACCTGCCCCTTTCTCCTACTCAGTTGACGTGCTTGGGCGGAAGCTGCGATTTCCGGTATGAACAGACGGCTTGCATTTGCTCCTGAATCCATTGCTTAGACTTACAAACAGTAACCAAGTACGTTTTTAAGATAAAAAAAACATACAAGTAAAATAGGCAGTTCACCATTAGAGTATAAATTTTTGGCATATTTTTGTTGTTCTGCTTGCAATTCGGTCAATAGGATTTGCGTGTTGTTAGTATTAAAAATATAATTTTATTTGTCTGTTTTACAAACTTAGAAAGATTTCTCACGAGAAAAATTCTTTTTAGTATGGAAGGGATTATGGAATGCGCCTTAGTGCTAGCTTAGATCAGGAAAAAAAAAAAAGGCCAGGAGGACAGACCAGGGCTGTCAGAGATCATGTAGATCGAGGCTTAGTTCTATAAATAGTTATTTTTTTATTTTCCAAAATCAGAGATGTTATAGATGGTTGGCAACTTCTGCAAGAAGTGTTTTCCACCAAAAAGCGAGTGGTACACATGACTGGCTCTTGGGGATTTGAGTGTGGGTCTGCCATTCTTCACTTTTACGAGGTGATTGTTCGG